>JAYXIM010005268.1:0-286268 GCA_037575425.1 Anastrepha fraterculus | reverse complement strand
AGAGTTGAGATCACGCAATCGTGGAGGATTATAATGTAAGTTTATACGCTTCTCCTATAAACAGGCTGTGTCGTGGACTTTTTCTACGTTGCCGTTTTGCATTGATACCAAGACAAGGTTCCCCTATGCGATTAATCGGGTGTGATGGTCCACGGATCGCTGATCAGCGCCCCTTATTAGTTTGACGTGGGATTGAAACTATCCCGCATACGAACAACTGGGTAGAGGTCCTAGATTATCTTTGAGGATCTCCCTGTACACCTTCCAAAGAATTCTATTCATCAGGTCGCAATTTTCTTGAGAGATCGCACCATCGTGGGGACTGCGATCAATCACCGTCCGTATGTAATTTTCTTTCGCTATTTCCGTGAAAGACTTTTTTGGCGTGACATAAATCGTCTGAGTGGCGAGCATCTTGGTTCTTTGGGGGCAATGGAAGGAAATGATAGGGTACCAGGCTAAGGAGTAACAGTGCGATCGTCGGTACGGTAATCTCCGCATGGTGATTGAAGGGCCACCGCCGTTCAGCGGATAGATGGTTAGCCAATACCCATAGGGAGCTTCACTCTCTGTTCGTTGCATGGGGGTTAAATCAACACTTAAACCTCATCCCCGCGGCAAGGAGACCAACTTGATGAGGAACAATTCTCTTATAGTTATTAAATTACGACTTCGTTCGTAATTCGTAGATGTAGATTTGATAAGTAGGCACACAAAGTAAGAAAAAAAGACTAAATCAAAAACCAAAAAAGCAAAAAAGCAAAAAAAAAGACAAAAAACCAAACACAAAACCCAAACAAGAAGCAAAACCAAAAGCTGTGAAACAAAAAAAGAGATAAAAATGGGCATACCGGCATATATGTGTGCGTGTGTGTGTTAAGTATAATATATAATGTGAAGCACTTGTATGATGTAATTGGTGAGTAAGATAATTCCCGATAATAATAAATATTCTGTCACGCTCTGCATTGATCAACAACCACTTAACATCTGCAATAAATTACTATACACACATACATATGTACGTACTCGCATAAATGGAATTTACACTCACCAAATGTACTTAGTGAGTATTTTCGTTGTTTTATTAGTCCTTACAAGAATAAATAAATTTGTAGCCATTTTCACTTTAAATTCGATAAGATGAATGAAATCTTCAAATATTGGTATTTACACAGCAATTGGGGTTACTCGTTTTTTATGCTTTTATTATTTTTATTTCACTCAAAAAAGGTGCCAATTGAATTCGGCGAATGTGGCAATTTTCTTTTTAAACTTGGGATATATGTACATGCATACATACATACATACTTATATGTATAAATATGTAAATAAAAGTAAGTAATTTATTGTTATTGTGTAGAAACTTTGTAGCCGAAACAGGTTTTTGAAAGCACAATATTTACATACGATAGATAGAGAGGGAGACTGTAAACAAGCTGTATAAGTGTAAGTGAGCTGAGTATTGGAGTCCAGAATTATTGCTTTTTACGATCAAGAGTAAAATCTCCAGGTTTGTTCTACCAAAGCAAAGTGATTAAGCTCTACAGCTACAACATGCAAGGGAAGTGCATGTACATGTATGTATGTATGTATGCAGGCGAGCAACCAGGATTGTTTGGGAGATGTTTTATGTAAAATATTCTCAATGTGCTAAGTGAAAACAAGAATAGAAAATGTTGTAGTGAAAACAAAAAGGAGAAGAAGTCAAAACTAAGAAGTCAAGACTAAGAAATAATAAATTCCTTCATTTCTCGTATGAAAAAAAAAATTAAAAAAAAACAATTGGAGTGAAGACAAACTGAGAAATAAAGGCATTTAATCGTATGAAAAAAAATTAAAAAGGTTTAAGGTTAAGGCATTTAGTCGTATGACTAAGTCAAAACTAAGAAATAAAGGCAGTTAATCGTATGAAAAAAAATTATAAAAAAAGTTTTAGTGAAGTCAAAACTAAGGAATAAAGGCTGTTAGTCGTATGAAAACAAAAAATTTATAAAAAAAAATTTTAATGAATTCAAAACTAAGGGATGAAGGCATTTATTCGATTGAAAAAAAAAATGTACAATATAAAAAAAGTTTTAGTGAAACAAACTAAGAAATGCAGTCGTATGAAAAAAATGTAGTCGTATGAAAAAAAAAATTATAAAAAATGTTTTAGTGAAGTCAAAACTAAGGGATGAAGGCATTTAGTTGTATGAAAAAAAAAAATTTTTTAAAGTTTTAGACAAGACAAACTATGAAATAAAAGCATTTAGTCGTATGAAAAAAAAAATTTATAAAAAAAAGTTTTAATGAAGTCAAGACTAAGGGATGGAGGCATTTATTCGATTGAAAAAAAATGTATAAAAAAAGTTTTAGTGAAGACACTCTAAGAAATACAGTCGTATGAAAAAAAATGTAGTCGTATGAAAAAAAATTTATAAAAAACGTTTTAGTAAAATCAAAACTAAGGGATGAAGGCATTTAGTCGTATGAAAAAAATGTATAAAAAAAGTGTTAAGTAGTGAAGACACACTAAGAAATAAAGTCGTATGAAAAAATAATTTATAAAAAACGTTTCAGTGAATTCAAAACGAAAAAATAAAGGCATTTAATCGTATGAAAAAAAAAATTAAGTTAGTCGTATGAACACAAAAAAATTATAAAAAAAAGTTTTAGTGAGGTCAAAACTAAGAAATAAAGGCATTTAGTCGTATGAAAATAGAAAAAAAGACATGATTTGATTTGGGCTCGTCGCTTGTTTTCAACAAATTTTTCTAAAACTCCTTCCACTACGGGAATTTGAGTCTCTATAGATAATAAAGATGTGTTGTCACGTTCAACTGCTCTTGTGACGTCATACTTATACGTTATAATTACAGTTCACCTGACTTGATCAAGTCCAAACATTTTCCTTTTATTTTTGTGTCTAATTTCCATTCAGAGTCATCAAAAAACTTTCTTTTGCTTTTAAATAATTTGATTATGTTCTAAGAAAAGTGAACTCCATCTGGTATTGCTTGGGACCAAAAGGTCTATGGGTGGCTTAATGCCAACCAGGCTTACCTAATCTAAGAAAAGTGATAGCTAAAACCCACACTCTCGATAGTAGTTGTATATTTAAGCCTATTTTATCCCGAAAAATTATAATTTTGTATTACCTTGACTTAGACCGCTGGGGAAAATGTTAAGATAAAATTTAAAAATTTTATTTTTTTATTTTATTAAATGTTTGATTTTAACAACGTCTATGACCACCATTCTCTACAATTACTTCAAAAATTCAATTTGTAATCGAGCCTTAAAGCGCTTTATGGTATTTTAAAGAAATCGTGGACCAAACCAATTTAAATGCATGAATGAACAAAATATTATCTTCAAAATGTTTTTCATTCTCATACATATTTTCTTTCATTCTCGCTAATAGTAATGGGAAGAGTTGTCCATTCACTCTCAGATGAAGCGAACGGTGATTTTCAAGCTCTCCGCCGCTAATCTTTACCCATTTTCGAATTCAAAGCTGTTGTATTTTTATGCGTTGTAGACCAAATACTCTCAAAGCACAAACGGTAGAGCCACTATTTTATGCTCGGTGTTGTTTATGATTGTATGTGTGTGAGACTGAATAAGTAAAGCAGAAATCTGGTGAATAATTTCCCAAATCAAAGCTCGGTAGATTTAATTCAGGTTCCTCTTAAGAAAATATGAGCTTAAATAGGGCACTGAGCGGTGTGATAAATTCACGCAGATGGAGAAATAAGTTTCAAACTTACTCACGAGGCAAATATTGGACTATGCATGAATCCAATTTGTAGAAGAACCAAACGTACTCCCGAATATCCCCGAAAGAGTGCAGCTAATGCAATAACAAAATAAAAATGTACAGCTGCAAAGCGCATTACTGCTTTTTTGAGGTGCTTTACTTTTCCTCACAAATTAATATTATATTAACAAATCTGTAGGAATGACCTTTGATGTAATTAGTTTAACGCATAAAAGGGTTTGCTCATTTCTCATTTTAACCGTGCCGGTTAATTCTAACAGAATCAATTTGGCTCTATGGCGTCATGGTAAAAAGATTTGCGCTCTTTAACAGACCGTTATTCGGCTCTGAGCGAATTTGGCAGAATCAACTGATGGGCTAAGGTCACTTGAGGTGTGTATGCAAAACAGCTGAGATTGTATTGGTGATGTACGAAAAACACCAACCAATGAAATTTCGGTGTCGTTTGAACTACGACTGACTGGACGAGTGTGTGAATACAGGGTGAAAGATGTGAAGTGTTACCTATTCAAAACACTATTACTTTTTTGTTTGAAATTAGTTTTTATTGATTTCAAAGACAAAACTTTTCAAAAATTATTACAATTTTAACATATATTCACTTTAGCTCGATATGACCACCTTTTGCCTTGACTATAGCCTTCAAATGGTCAAAAAATGAGTTGCATGCTGCACGCACGTGATCTTGAGGTATTTTGGCCCATTCTCGTATAATCGCTTTTTTCAGCGCATGCATACTGGCATATTTTTTAGTCCCCACCTTGCTCTCCAAAATGGACCAGATGGAATAGTTCGTCGGATTTGCGTCTGGCGAATTCGAAAGCCATTGTGTGGACGAAATGAAGTGTGGAATATGATTTTTTAATCATTCTTGGTTTACACGAGCTTTATGAGACGGCGTCGAGTCCTGTTGGAACGTCCATGGTATACGACCGAAATGTTTGCGTGTCCACGGCTCTAAAGCAGCTTCTAAAACATTTTCCCGATAATAAGTCGCATTCACTTTGACGCCAGGTTCGATAAAAACGATTGGAGAGCGTCCATCAGTGGTCACCGCGCCCAAACCATTACTTGCGATGGGAAATTGCTTCGAGTGGCCATACGTAGGCTCAAATTCTCGTATGAGCGTTCGGCCAAGTAAACACGATCGTTTTGAGTGTTTATAAACTGCTCAATTGGGACATTTTTTTCATCAGAAAACACAATGTTAAGAAATTTTGCCACGTTCGTGCAAGCGCAACAACACCTTTGCTCTTTCGCACCGAACTTTTTTTTGATGGGGTGAAAGATCATGTGCTTTTTGGAACTTGTAAGCCTTGACACATTTCTATATGCGTCGAATGCTGTCTTGCGATATTTTCAGTTCTTTTGCCATTTCTCTTCCACTTCGACGTGGATATCGTTCAAGTCGAGCCTTCACTTTCCGAACCATTTCTGGCGTTGTTGTGGTTTTTTTTTGGTCCACCTCCATAGCGTTTTGAAATGCTACCAGTATCATTGTAACGTTTTATAGTGCAATATACAAACATTTAATTCACTTTGAGGTGACTAAGCTCACGAACAATGATTGGTTGTGATTCTCCAGGCAAATATAACGCAATCGTACGTTTGAATTCCATCACAGAAAAAAAAAAATTTAACAAAACTGAGACGCAAATGCTTTTGATGGCTTATAAACAATATATTGAACTGCCATTAGAGCAATTTTGAAGTTGATATCAAGAGCTGTTTTACAGATACAAGCAGTGTGAAGTTGGTAACACTTCATATCGTTCACCCTGTATGCGTGAAATTATCGTACAGACTTAGGCTGGCGAGTCTCCAAGTGGCGTGACAGCCAGCCCAAATTCCCCTCACAATTTTCTTTTTCACCTTAGCTAAATAGCAAACTTGACAATCTATCATCCTTGCTATGGTGCTGCTACTAGAGCACTACATTTCTTCGCCCCCTATGATGGCTTAATCTAACCACTTCTTGCTTTTGCTGAGTCGGCCTTTCTTAAATCGACGTACTTCTCCGCCAGGCGCATTGCGTTCATTTACATTATACTTTATTATTGTTGTTTTAAATTAAAACCATTTTTGTATATTAAGGCTTACTCCTCGCACAGGAGCAGACCATTGAGCGCGTCATCTGAATGAGTCAGGCACTTAAGTTAATGAGAGCAAACCACCAAAGAAGAAAGGACCAAAAATACTGTCTCTAGTTCTCCAAGGGGGAACCAATATTCATTTAATACTATTTAACATTAATTCTGCTTTATGAATTGAGATTCTCCATTGTCTTTATACCTCCGATAACGCTAAAGACTTATTCAGTCTATGTGAAGCGGGTTGCGAAATGACGCGCCAGTTGCGACTTAACAAAAATATTTTTTTAAAGTAAAATATGAAGGAAGATCAGAATTTGACAGTACAACAAAGATGATTTTTCCTGGCACGAGTGAGATAATTTTATAACTATGAAGTCACCGGCACAATTTTGTATTCATAATCAAACGTTATCAAAGCTTTTTAATTTTAATATTTTTAAAAAGGAAACATTGCATGCCATGTGCACATTAGTGCGATTTAAACACAAAATACCGGGTGTAATTCCCTTATTACAGACTTCAAATTAAAGCTTTAAGTATATTTAGATACCGGTGAAGATTCTGAATGACATGAAAGGAAATATAAAAATCCCATATAAAAAGTCGCAAGCAAATGATTATAATTTATTGTCAATAGATTTGTTTTTTTTTTTAATTTTTTCATACTGTAAGTATATCGTGCATATTCTGTAGTGACCTAATTTTTTAAATTTTATTTTTACTTTCATAATATTATATAATTATAATTTCTAAATTTCAGAGAATTGTAAATAAATCCAGACAGCAAATAAATAAACAATTATTTTTTATCACGAAATTTTTGATAACGATAAGCGTCTATCTGCACCCAATTCTCGTCAATTGATTATAAACTACTTTGCAATTAGCGAAAAGGGGTATTATGTATGTACGTATATAAATACATGCGTATGTGCGTATATGAGAGTCAAAGCCGCTCTTAGTATTTTCAATACCTACATTGTTGCTATAAAATAAACACCCGCGAGATCTACCGCTATCCACGATGTGCAGAATGCAGAGGTGTAGACAACATCAACATCTCAATCATTTACATAGAGGGAATCTGCTGATTTGCTTGAGGCTTGTTTTCGAAAAATCTGATGCTGTGTTGGTGACATAGGGGAAAAGTCAACACAGCCATTACCTCTGTTACTTTGTTGCCGTTGGACGAGTGTATGAATAAGTGAGTGTGTGAAATGAGTAGAGAGAATTGTGTTGCGGGGACATGCAGCATTACGCATGAAAGAGTTTTTGAAACGTATTTGCATCAATCTTTGATGATGGAATTCTTCAAGTGACCTTTATAGAAGCCTTGAAAGTCCCTAAGGGTATTCGGATCTGAAAGCACCCACCACAATGTATGTATGTATGTATGTATATACATTTGGAACATTTAAAAATTTAACATTTGGATTGCAAAAACAGTAGGAATTAAGAGAATGAGAAGGAAGGAAAAAACTTCATCGTCCACAGCACCTATGACTTGCACATATTTTGACATTATCTGCAAATGCTTAGTATTTTACCCAGACATTATCTATCACGCTAAGCGTGAAATGTGTCATAATCTGGTAAATATAATGGAGACGTATGTACATATGGATATAAATATAAATGTTGGTTTAAAACTTGGTGATATGAGTGGTGTTATCAAAAAAAAATTTTTGTTAATTAAACGCTCACTTCTGACATGTGTTGTTGTTATAAAAATACCAAATTTTGTTTATTGTGCTATTATTTTGGAGAGTAGACAACTGAAACATACACATACATACATATGCATGTACAGGTATGCACCGCAATAAAACCGAAAAGTGTCTTTCACTTTGACGGATCTGCGTGTATATCGTAACCCGGTTGATTATTTGTTTATGCTCGCGCATATAAATAATCTTACGCAAATACTATAACGGTGAATAGTCAACTAAAATCTTATCAACTTTAAT
Source organism: Anastrepha fraterculus (assembly GCA_037575425.1). Classification (NCBI taxonomy): domain Eukaryota; kingdom Metazoa; phylum Arthropoda; class Insecta; order Diptera; family Tephritidae; genus Anastrepha; species Anastrepha fraterculus. The sequence goes on along the minus strand of JAYXIM010005268.1, from coordinate 278,445 downwards.
TACTTGAATGAAATTTTTTTTATTTTATGAATAAAAATAGACGCTGACAAAATTTCCCACTGACAGTTGTGATATGGCGCACTTGAAATTCCTAATTAATATTACAATTAGTTTTTTTTTTTCGTAGAATTTAATTGCTCACTCTCTTGAAAACCCCAAGATCACACGTCGAATATTCAAAAATAATAGGCAATATCCGGTTTAGCTAGGAAAATATTTTAAAATTTTAATAATATAATATAATTAAAATATAATAATAAAGTTTAAGAGAGGAAGAGGAAGAGATTTTGAAGCCTCAAAATATTAAGAGGCTAATTTCTTCTTGTAAGTGTGTAGATCAACATTTTTACACAAAATTCCCCTTAATGCTGATTGAGAGCTTCTTTATATCTATGAGCAGCATGGCATCAATTTTGAACCGCAGCTGCGATGCGAGTATTTGTGGTACTTCGGCCGGTACATTGTAACGTTACCCCACGAGCATTCAATGGCATTGTTCGGTAGTCGGCTGGGGAAATGATGAAACCAAGTTTTTCTGCGAGTCTGGGTTGTGTACGGAAAATTTTCCAGGCTGGCGATTTTAGACGTTTTTTATCGATTTGAACTTGGTGCCCGCGAAGTACTAAAGGGTGGTTAAGTTTCAAAGGCCGGTGTTGATTTTAAATAAAATACAATTTTTTAAGGAAGTTTTGTCATTTCTCTTTATTATGATAATATTGGTATAGCTCAATTACGTATGGAACAACTCCAAAGCCACCAAATGCAAAAAGTTTCTTATCTAAAATGTGGTTAAGTTTCAAAGGCCGGTGTTGATTTTAAATAAAATACATTTTTTTTAGAGAATTATTGTCATTGTCTCGGCGGCACACTTCCATCCGATGGTCCAAATTTTCGCTGACGCTGAGGCATAATTGAGGTTCTATGCCGTTAATGTGCCGATTTATCTCATCCTTTAGCTCTTGAATTGTTGCTGACTTATCAACGTACACCTTTTCTTTCAAATAACCCCAAAGAAAGAAGTCCAAGGGTGTCGTTGACGTTTAGGTGTGGTTCACATTTAACATCGGCCCTTGAAATTTAACCACCCCTTATTTAAGAAAATAACCTTAATTTTATTTATTCATCAGCATCGTCGTTTCTTTTATCTCCCATTGGAGTATAGTGCCTCAAATTTTATTTATTAATTAATATAAATTATTTCAGCTCAACTAAATAAATACAGTACAGTACAATAATATTTTTTTTTTTAATTTCGTCAGTTTTTCCCCCAATATTAGATTATTTCTTATTCTGCTCTAATGCACTTCTTTCCATTTTCCTAAGATTAAGCATATATCCAAGAGAATTAGTGTTTTCATCGGCCCACTCGACAGCCTTGTGTCCACGTGTCTGTGGTCTGTTCTTCGAATGGTGGGCCTGAAGTGAACGCAGCAAGCGCTAATAAGCCTTGCAATCGCTTTTTGACAGCGGATGAAACAGAGATGGTCGAAGAAGGTTCCAGTGCTATCGGATCTAACTTTCTTTTTAGTGATGGAGGTATTTGAATTTGAATTTGAAAAGGTCGAGCCAAGGAGCACCAGGAGATTTGGTGGCTCCTAAAACACTCAGGCTAAAAAGCCCATTGTATTTAAAGCTCTGGAAAGGGGGTAGATAGTCAAGGAGGGAGGGAGAAAAGTATCAGAGAAAGAGATAGGAAAGAATAGAGACAGAGATAGAGATAGTTAGTCCTGTGAGAATTTTCCAGATTCTTTGGCAAATCTGTAAATATCCTCCAGTTTTAGAGAACGAATATTACCCATTCCCATGACATCGGAACCCAATACCCGTAGTCGCGCTCTAGCAAAGGCAGGACACTCACAGAGAAAGTGCTCAGTGCTATCTGCTTCCTCCAAGCACAACAGGGACATTGGGTCCTCCATGATTCCCATGGTGGTCATATGCTGACCCCATGGGTTGTGTCCTGTAATGAAAACGACCATCAACTGAACGTTTTTCTTTCGAAGTTTTAGTAGAAAGTTTGACAGTTTTCTGTTCGGACTTGTCACAAAACACTTTGCAGTTCTGCAGCGTTCTAGACCGGACCATCGCTCTTTATATAGATTGCCTACATAATCGTTGATCCAGTTCTTGATTCCTGCGGGACTGATTCCGATTATTGGCTCTGGCCCCTGTGGGGGCACCGCTGATCCACGGTTGGCCAATTCGTCGGCAATTTCGTTTCCTTGAACACCGGAGTGTCCCGGAACCCATATAAGTACAAGCCTGTTTTGTCTTGCGACAGAATTAAGCTTCTTCTTACATTCTTGAACAATCTTTGAGGTTTGCTTCGCGTTCTCCAGGGCCTTCAATGCAGCCTGACTGTCACTGAAGACTCCAATCTGTTTCCCGCTCCATCTCCTCTCGATTATCCATTCGGCTACTTTTAGGATGGCAAAAACTTCTGTTTGGAAAACAGTTGCCATTCCCCCCATAGCGTAGTGATACTTATTACTATCGTTTAAGTACCATCCGGCTCCAGACCCTATTTCAGTCTTGGACAGATCGGTAAAGAAAATATCCGTCAAACTTCCCTGCATGCCTCCTGGATTGCTCCATTGCTCACGCAATGGAAATCTGACATCAAATTTCCTTCCGAATGAAACTGTGGGTATCAGGCCATCTTTAGGTGCCAAAAACAGTGGACACTGCTCCGACAGCAGCTTAAAGATTTCTCTGTGTCCCGAAGTTCCATCTTCGTGCCAGAAACCATATTTATGGAGTCTACACATTGATTTTATTGCTTCCTGTTGTATCTTAAGATCCAGGGGGAGCAAATCAAGCATAGCATTTAGGGCATCTCCAGAGGTTGTACTCATGGCACCCGTGATGCATAAACATACACTTCTTTGCAGCCTGTATAGTTCCCGGATTGTGGACTTAACCATGCTCCGTCGCCACCAGACCACAGAAGCGTAAGTGATGATTGGTCTGATAAGTGCCGTGTATATCCATAGGACCACAGCAGGTTTCAGACCCCAAGTTTTGCCAAAGGCTCTACGGCATTGCTGAAAAATCTTCAATGCACGATTCACCTTCAGTGAAACGTGTGTCTCCCAAGTCAGCTTCTTATCCAAGATTACTCCTAGATATTTAACTTCGTTGGAAAGACCAAGTGTCACACCTTTCAGTGTTGGAAGACTGAGTCCATCCAATTTCCGTTTTCTCGTAAACAAGACTATAGTTGTTTTGTTCGGATTAACGGAAAGACCTTGTCTCATGCACCAATCATCGATTTTGACAAGAATCCTCTGCACTTTCGTGCAAAGCCTCCTTAAGGATTTATCCGATGTTAGCGCACAGACGTCGTCCGCATATGCTTGGACGTGAAAGCCGAGTTCCTGCATCTCCACTAATAGGGAGTCTACGACGAAGCACCACAGCAGCGGAGAAAGAACACCCCCTTGGGGACATCCTTGCTTGGCCCTGACTGTGATTTGCTCGTCATCGCTCCCACCAGCGGTTAACAGCCTCTCAGAGAGCATGGAGTATATCCATTTTATAATGGCTTGATTAACTCCGTGTCGTTCGGCAGAAGAACATATCGAGCCGAAAGTGGCATTATCAAAAGCCCCCTCAATGTCCACGAACACGCCCATTGTGTATTCGTCAGCTTCCAGCCCAGCTTGAATCTTGCTAACAAGATCGTGTAAGGCTGATTCACATGATTTTCCACTCTGGTAAGCGTGTTGATTTCTACTAAGTGGACTTCTCGGCAATACCCCCACTCGAATATGTTTCTCCACCACTCGTTCCAGACTTTTCAACATGAACGATGTCAAACTGATTGGTCTAAAACTTTTTGCTAGGGAATAGTCATCTTTTCCTGGTTTCGGAATAAATACTACTCTTACGCGTCGCCATTGGGATGGTATATAACCAAATGCAAGACAGGCTGTAAAGATCCTTTTCAGGGCCTCAATCAGCCTGTCTCCTCCTTTTTTAAGCATTGCTGGATATATTCCGTCAGGTCCAGGGGACTTAAAGTTCTCAAAGGAAGATAAGAAAAACCTTATCGATTCCCTTGTCACTATCCGACTAGCAATATACCAGCTGTACCTAGAGGTTCCACTATTGCCACCGTTGTTGTTCATGCCACTCTCACCTTCAGAGAGAGTTCTACTACCCGGAAAGTGGGTTTCGAGTAAAGCATTAAACTTTTCCGATTTGGAAATGGTGTATGAACCATCAGGTTTTCGAATGGAATCCAGCCTTACTGAGCGGTCTAAATGAAGGACCTTACAAAGTCTCGCTGTTTCCCTCATTTCTTCGACGTTACTGCAGAAATTTCTATAGGATTCAAGTTTGGCTTGCCGTACTTTTTTCTTATATTCTCTCTGTGTAAGTCGATGATTGGCCCAGTCCTCTTCTGTTTTGGTCTTCAAGGCCTTATTAAGAAGTTTCCTGGACCGTACACGAAGCTTCGACAGTTCAGGGTTCCACCAAGGAACCGCTTTCCCCTGTCTGCTTTGCCTGAGTGGACACAGTTCCTCAAAGCAATTGATTAAAGTACCTTCTAATTTCTTAGTCGCATCTTCAATCATTTCTGCTGATTTGAGTTTTTTCAGGTTTGGTAATCGCTCTGTTACAAGCTCACCATACCTGTCCCAGTCCACATTTCGAGGATTCCTACCGGAAGGTATTGATATTGTGTCAATTCCCAGTCGGAATTCGATAAGACGATGATCAGAAAGAGAGTCCTCTTCCAAAACTCGCCATCGGTTGATTTGATTTCCAACTGACCTATTGGTAAGTGTTAAATCAATCACCTCTTGTCTCCTTCTGGTCACAAAAGTTGGTTTGTTACCAGTGTTTTGAATGACCAAATCGGATGACAGGATAAAATCCAGTAACTTGAGACCTCTGGGGTTGCATTTGCTGCTTCCCCACACAATGTTCTGTAAATTTGCGTCACAGCCCACTATTAGCCCCAGATTATTGGATTCTGCGTACTTTACCACTTCTCTTAGCTCCCTCGAAGGAGGTGGCTGTACAGAGTCATAGGGTAGGTAGGCCGAAACTATGATAGCTTCGACACTGTTCCCACTTTTCCAGTACTTTGTTTTTGCAGCAACGATATCTCCAGAGCATAGCTCTTTTAACATCGTGTGTTCGATCAACCTCGGCATGATAATACATGCTCGCGGTCTCACATTCCCTTCACAATGAAGTATTTGTCCCCACGACATAGCACTTAGACCACAGATACGCTTGTGACATACCCATGGTTCTTGTATAAGTATTATGTGTGGGTTTGTTTGCAGTTTCGCATGCCTACGGCACAAGAGAGCCGTAGACGCTTTGCTATGCTGCAGATTAATCTGTGTAAATATTACTTCAGTCATGAGACTGAGTATATTTACGCTTTGTCCTCCACCTTATCCTGGACGCGGAACTGGATCCGCCCCAGATGTAGGTGAGGACGGCAACCGTACTTCGACTTAAGCACCTTGAGGGACCCAAGATCGATACCCAGTACCAGGTGGGAACCCGTCTCCGAAGTGGTAGCGGATTTCTGCCTGGTGCCCGAGTATACTCTCCAGAGAGTCGTGTCAAGATCCTTGTTCTGAACACGGATGCGTTTGAGGAGTTCTGCTGAATTACAGGAAGGACCCGGAATCCAGACACTCGCTAAAAGCATTGGAACAGTGCACCTTTACGATTCCGTCCACCACGCTTTTCCCCTCGAACGTCGGCGCGTGTTTCGACTCACCGATAGCTTTCCAAAGATAGCTGTCAAGATAGTCTTGTTGCCCTTTGGACAGTAGACCATCTTGTTTGTCGGTATGTATCTCCACCGTCATTGCCTTTGCTGCCATTCTCGCGAATGATTCGCCAGACGTTGACGGAAGAGTGTCATTCGACATTTGAGGTCCCTTAGCCTCTGCCTTGTCAGGCAAAGGTTTGTCTGCCTTGGATTGGGTCGAGGTTGCAGTCATTTCCGAATTCCGTCTCTCGACTTTCCTCTTCTTTGCCTTTCTCCTCTTCCCTGTCGTTGGCACAGACCCCGTTTCGTTTCCGGAAGAGCGCAGCGCTACAGAGGAATCCTCTGTTCTGCCACGCTTTCCCGTTTCCGTTACAGGTGTCGAAGTTGACGGAGCTTGAGTTCTTGCCTTAGCTAGTGCTTCGGCTTGCCTCGCCTTCTGTCTCCTTCGTTTGATCTGCCTTGCGGTTAGACCAACACCTGCGTTCGAATCTCCAATAACTTCCGTCTTTTTACCGGTACTTACCTGATTCGCACCAGGTTTAACCGTTGTCAAAGACTTACTCGGTACCAGAGATCCGTCTGAGTCTACTGAGAGATTGTCCGCCATCTCCACATCCTCCTCAACTTGTTCAGTTGCTTCAGATCGTTTCGACGGCGGTGTATCACTCACACTCACTCGGCTCTCCATTGGCATAGCCAATGTGCCATGTTTCACCACTAGTAGTTCGCTTCCTCCGGAACCCTGGGTGTCAGTTCCGGTCATAGGGGAATGTGGGGTTCGGGCCTGCACATCCGATGCCCGAGCCGTCGATTGCTCGACGGGAGGATTTCCCAGAAGTGGGTTACCTCGTGCAGAGAGATCCTTGTTGAGCCTCCACATTGTAGGAAAATGCATTTTATACCTCCTGCCAGGTTGTCGGTACGGTACTCTTCACATAGTACTTGGGTGGCCACCAATTCCGCCGTTCCGCGGTTGAGTGGATACCCAATTCCTATGTGGAGCTGCCCTCTTAGTTCGTGGTAAGTTAATCTCCATAGAATGGGGTTAACTCGCCACTTAAGCCTCATCCCCGCGGCAAGGAGACCGACATGACAAGGGATGGAGGTATTAACTGGACACTATCCCATGAAAATCTACGAGTATGACGTAAAACTCAAAATAACTTCAAGTACCTTCTAAGAGTATAGGGTGTTTTTTTAGAGGTTAGGTTTTCAAGTTAGCACTACTTTTTTCGTAGATGGTCTTTTTGGCAGCTGTCACTTGATTTATGCTCAGTTTGGTTTGCCATTTCATAATGAATAGACTTACACCTGAACAACGTTTGCAAATCGTGCAAATTTATTACGAAAATAATGGTTCGATTCGCGCGACGCATCGAAGAAAATTTTGTTCAGCGATGAAGCTCACTTTTGGTTGAATGGGTATCATTTTTAAAACATAATGGCAAACTCTTATCTTTATAATAAAGCTGAATTCTTGGCCATAACATTAAATTATATACGTTTTATTTCATCTTGAAAACCTAACCTCTAAAAAAAACACCCTATACCTTAGCTGTTTGAAGCTAGATGAACCGAATTCATGTCAGTTTATTCTCCTCAGCTGCTTGCCTTCGTGAGGCTTATGTTATGGCACTCGCTTGTCACATTCTTATTGCACTTTAGAAGTTATCAGTCTTCGATATTAGCCACATGTGAAACTTTCTCATCAGCTTGCAGAGCTCCGGCCGAGCCATTTTCCACTTCGGTCTCTATAGTATATATATTTTTTAATAAAATTTAAAAAAAACTGCGTCTTTAAAAGTGTACTTGAATAGATTCTTTATATGAATTTAAATTTGATTCGCAAAAGTTTTTTAATAACCGCTTAAAAGGGACCAAGACATTTTTTAAAGTCTCTCATAGATTGTTTGACCTTTTATCTGTTCGACTTAAGTTCTCGGAACTAAGTTTGGAATTAATTCTATGTTGATTTGTGTGAAAATTGGGTCGAGCAACCAAAAATTGGTGATCAGTAGGGCTGGGCAGGAGAGATTATCACAACTTGTTTGCTATTTGCAGTTGTTTCAGCTGGTTGCATAACATCTGATTCGGATTAGAAATCATTGACACGTATCTGTATAAATAAGTACAGTAGAATCCGTTTATTATGACTCCGCTTATATTGACCAACTGCCTATTATAACATAACTACACTATGAACTTTTGCTTTCATATAAAATTCTTTATAAAAAAAGTCGGTTGTAATGACTTCTCTTATAGTGGCATGTCGCTTATTATGACCCATTTTGAATAAAGTATGTCCTGTTGTAATGACCGACATTGTACTTTACATTGCAAAGTACATATCATGTTTACACCTTCGGTAATGTTCGTTGATTCCCGACGACGTTCGGCACGTGGCTCGTTTTTGATTTGAATCTCAGTGAGTAATTGACGCTTGAAGGTTTGCCGTTTGTGTTTATACTGTGAATAGAAGGCCATTTCAACGCCGTAAAGCATTTACGATTGAGGAGAAAGGTGCAATGATATGCAAATTAGAAAATGGAGAATCGAACTCATCCCTAGCAAAGGAATTTGGCGTTGGTCATTCGACAATCTCAATGATTTTTAAAAACAAGAACCGCATTAAGCAATCGGTCAATTCAAATGCTTTGTAACCGAAGAGGTTTCGAAAATCGCGGCAAGAAAATTTTGATGAAGCATTAATTCAGTGGTTTGAAACCATGAGAAACAAAAGAATACCTATCAGCGGCCGTATGCTACAAGAAAAGGCAAACGTTTTTGCCGCGCGTTGCCAATCGTTTTAAAGTTCGACATAACATTGTGGCGGGAAAAATTGTCGGCGAATCTTCGTCTGTTGATCAAAGTTCAACAACAAACTGGTTAACAACAATGTGGCCGAATATACGAGGACAGTTTTCTGATTATGAGATATTTAATGCTGATGAAACTGGACTGTTTTACATATTAATGCCAGAAAAAACATTAAAATTTAAATTTGGCAATTGTAGTGGAGGCAAATTTTCGAAAGATAGAATAACTGTCTTGGTAGCAGCTAATATGAGTGGCACAAAAAAAAAAGAAATTGCTCATTATTGGAAAGTCTCAAAAACCCAGATGGCTTAAAGGGGTCAAATCATTATCTGTCGTATTGCTAACAATCGTAAAGCTTGGATGACATCAGAACTTTTTGAAAAATGACAATAATAATCCGCAGATTATTAATTTGATGAATGCAGGAACGATCGGCTCTAAAACCAAAGAGTCGCAGTATACAAACAGACAAGCAATGTACGGCGTATAGGTCGAAAACAGAATGATTAATTAATTTTTATTAATGATGATTAAATTTGCGCCATTTTGTATAGCCTCGCGCACGATTTTCAAGTTTGTCCATACCCGATCGACTCTTGATAGGGATTTGGCTATCCCAGCAGATGATTAGCTCTTTTGTTCAGGTTAAACAAAATATTCATGAAAATGGGATAATTAGTTTTACGCCACATTAAAAAAAAAACTATCCAAAATATTCCAACTCGGAAAACATTGTAAATAGTAAAAGAAAAAATCATCATGCACTCATTTAAGCTCTCCACTGTATACAAAACTGTGTATATTCATCAAATAAGCACAACTGACGCTATCTGACACCACCTCGTCCTAAGCACTTTTATGTAAGAATAAACAAACACTCAGGCGCATATTCTCTAAACTTGGTGACACGTGCTCATCTACTTAATTACTAACATAGACTATCTTGATATGGATATAGAAATGTGTATATGTGTGTATATGATAATATTAAAGTAGTACCAGGAAAATTTATAATTGCGTTGCTATTAAGAAACTCGTTGTTTTTTTCATTCACAGATGGCGCGGCAGTATCTATAAGTTGGTGTGGCTCGATCTCATCGCATTTCTCTTTCTCTACTACGTACTTAGTATAGTGTATCGTTTTGTATTAAATGAGTACCAGAAACAGTAAGTATGCCTTTCCCACGTATAATTATAGTATCGTTTCCCTTGGGTATTTATTTCAAAACTAAAAACGGAAATATTAATCAAAATTTTTTTATACTATCAAAGTGTCGTTTGAAGCGTATACTACAACATAGTATTGTTTTTGTTGGTTTTGGAATCGAAAATAGAAAGATGGAAGAATGGTTTAAGAATAGAAAAAGTTTTAAACTACTTTTTTAATATTTTTGTTTTTGTCCCTCGATGCTGTTAGGTTGGTTTAGGTGGAACATTATTCTTTTGTCAATCTTTTTTTGATCTGGCGTAATAATATTATTGGCGAATATTAGAAGATTAAACAGCGAACTTAAAAACTATATTTAAATAAATAAAACAATTAAAAAAAGTCTAATGTAAAATTTTAATAAATAGGAAGTTAAAAAATAATTTAAATAAAAGGAAAATTAAAAAAATTATCTTTAATATAAAAGTTTAATAAATGCGAAATGGAAAAAAAATTTAATATAAAATTTAAATCAATGGGTAATTGAAAAAACACTTTATGTAAAATTCAGATAAATAAAAAAATTAAAAAAAAGTTAATATAATATTAAAAACAAAACAGTGCATGTAGCGTAGTACACATAACAGAAGTGAACCTTTCAAGGCAGACAAAGAAAGAGGGAGAGACCCGAGAGAGAATGAGAGAGAGAGAGAGAGTGAGAGAGAAAGAGAGAATATATATCTAAATAAGTTCACAATACTTGCAGAAAATACAAATAGGCAAAATTTACAAAAAACGGATAAGGGTCGACCGGTGTAGGTAAACGCGGACACAAACCGTGTCATCAACGCGCACTACTCCGAGCGTTTATCAGCCGCACAAACGTAGCGATTCCAGGACCGCAGTAACGGCACAAATTACCGCAAGGCAATACCAATAAATCCGACGCCGGAATGGAAAGTACTTTACAGTACGTACAAGCACTAGCCGGAAAACGGAAATAAGCGCCAAAAAGTTGGCACCAAAAAAAAACCTAAAAAAAATTGGGACCAAAAAACGCCCCAAACAGTAAGCACCAAGGAAATATAACGCCAAAAAGTAGGCACCTCAGCTTGCTGATGGAGTCTCACTTTCCTGGTAATCAGATAAGCATCAGCCGGCAACAGCCCTTATTGATAGAGGCAGTTGTCAGAGCTGCTACACCTTCTCGGCATGACTGGTTCGTTGCCAGATCTGTGGCGAATGAGGCCGCCATTCGATTTGCTATCAAATCTTTTGGCGACTACAAGTCGCCCGGACCAGATGGCATATATCCTGCCATGCTGAAGGAGGGTGCGGAGTTCGTGACAGCGGCCCTGAAGAAAATCTTCTCGGCATGCCTGGCACTGGCTTACATACCACGCTCTTGGAGGATGGTGAGGGTCGCTTTCATCCCAAAGGTAGGAAAATACGACTACACCAGCCTCAAAAGCTTTAGACCCATCAGCATGACCTCTTTCATGCTGAAAAGTCTCGAACGACTAGTGGAACTGCGCATACGTCAGAAGTCGCTGAAGGCTCACCCTCTGTCTCTATTTCAGCATGCCTATCAGAGTGGAAAATCCTGCGAGTCGGCACTGCAAAACCTTGTTGCTAGGGTAGAGCTGGCCATCGACAGGAGGGACTACGCTATGGGCATCTTTTTAGACATAGAGGGGGCGTTTGATAATGCCACTTTTGACAGTATGTGTAACTCTGCCAGTAGGCATGGCGTAGACCGGGTGCTAGTAAATTGGATTCGTTCGATGCTGGCCCAAAGAATCGTTTCGGTGCGAGCAGAGGAAGATCTGCTGGTGTCATCTGGGGTTAATAGAGGCTGCCCCCAAGGCGGTGTGCTGTCTCCATTGCTCTGGTGCATGGTAATCGATCCTCTACTCACCACCTTAAACGAGTCGGGAGTCTACGCACAAGCATATGCGGACGATGTTGCTTGTTTGGTAACAGGCCCTTCGGATCTACACGGCTATGATAAGACCCATCATCACCTATGCATCAGTGGTCTGGATGAGCAGACTATCCCTAGTGGGAGTCAGGAGGGCCTTATCGAGACTACAACGCACTGCGGCCATCTGTTGCACCGAAACTTTTTCGACTACTTCAGGCCCGGCACTAGATGCTCTGATTGGTTTACCACCACTTGATGCTTTTATACGAGGAGAGGCCTTGAAGGCCATCTGCAGACTGAAACACAGTGGGAACTGGTACGGCCCTTGTCCGGCATTGGAACACAGAGAAGGCATGGACACGATTCAACGATTCTATCCATGCCCCTTGACTCAATGCCATCAAGAGTCGTACTTGAAAAGAGATACAGTGTAGTGCTACCAGAGGCTCAGTTGTGGGGAGACTCAGAAAATGAGCCCGGCAAACACTGTTTTCGCATTTTTACGGATGGCTCCAGGACCGAGCATGGCTCCGGCTCTGGGGTCTACGTGGAATCCAGCGGGACAAAACTGCACTTTGCTCTTGGAATGCATGCATCTGTGTTTCAAGCGGAGGTGTATGCAGTTCAAGAAGCGATGAACTTTGTTGTGTAAAAACGATGGAGAGGCAGATCTATATGTGTCTGCAGCGACAGCCAAGCAGCGCTTATGGCCTTAGACAGCCCTCAAACCACATCAGGGGTAGTGAAGTCCTGTAAATCCAGGCTGAACTATGTCGGTAGACATAATAGCCTGATGCTAACATGGGTCCCGGGACACGTGGGTATCGCGGGTAACGAGACCTCTGACTCCTTAGCTAAGATGGGCTCTGAAGCCAATTTCTTTGGCCCAGAGCCCGCTTTGCCACTCCCCTCTGCGGCCATCACGGCCACGGTTAGCAAATGGGTAACTTCTACCCACAAGCGAGCTTGGCAGGCTGAGAGAGGCTGCAGATGGACAAAACTGATGTTACCTGTCATGTCCGATCGACTGTCGCAAACCCTTCTGTCATTAAGCAGAGGGGAGTGCAGACGGTTGGTTGGACTGATGACGGGCCACTTTCTGTGGGCGAAGCACATGGAAAGGTTGGGCATCTCAGACAGTGTACTCTGCCAAGCTTGTGAAGAGGAGGATGAGACGGCGGACCACTTCCTGTGTGTCTGCCCCGCCTTCGCCCGAATCAGGTTTGAGGTCTTTGGCACTGATGTGTTAAGAAGCGACCATCTTGGCTCCTTGGCACCACAAGATCTTCTCAGATTTCTTCGGAGATCGGGTAGATTTAAAGAAAATTAAAAGGGAATCCAAGTGTAGTACAATGGACTCAATTAATGTCTGAGTGATGCACTTGCTAGTTGTCCCGACAAAAAAAAAAAAAAAAAAAAAAAAGGCACCAAAAATATATTTCCTACAAGTTTGCACCAACAAACAAGCGCCAAAAGTAGGCAGTGTTATTTCTCACTAGAAATTAGCAACCACAAGGAAAAACTCAGGAAACATAGCCTAAAATGTATCTAAGATATATAGTATATAAATTATAGCTCTCTCTCTCCATTTCCTCTACATTATATCTTTTTCCACTCTCGCGGAACGAAAATGCCCAAAACGTTGCATGACCTCGAAATTTTACTCTCCATTCTCGCTCGTCCATCAACGCCTAAGAAGTTTCACTTCAACAATGTCCAACGTACTTTGTATAGAAGAAAATGCGTGACACTGTGGCAAAAAGAAAAAATTATCAAAAATTACAGGCATTTTGTAGTCACTTGCAACTTGCACTTTATTATACTAAAACGTCAAGGGCTGTAAAACTACATACTAAAAATTATTCTAGAAATTCTGCTCAAAAAATTTGAAATTGATGTAAAAATTTAAAGAATTTTCATAAGAAACGGTTTGTACCGTTTTTCTTGTATAAAGAATTAAACTTGTATACAAAATTAATAGAAAAAAAATGAATAGACACCAAATAAATAAAAGTAAAAATGTCGCACACCTATCCAGTTCCACAATTTTATGCCGCCTCCAAACGGCAGATCGTTTTTTAAGAGGCGGTTTTTCATTGCAAAAAACGAATGTCAACTACTGCGATCAATACCTCACATATGTATACACCTTCAAATCATCAGTATACTACTGTGGGCAAAAAGTAAGGTGAATTTATTTGTCAAACTTCGCGGGATTAAATTTCGCTCTAGTTATTTTTTTCATGAGTTGGCAGCACTGTTAATAACATCTGGGTCAACTTTCATGTGAATGTCATTATCAGTAATATAATAATATATTTACGCTTGTGTTTACCAAACGACTAAGAGTGCATTTTTCGATTTTTACAATGTCTGATTTGATTGAGCAGAGAAGTGCCATCAGATTTTGTTTGCGGAATGAAATTTCGGCTGCGGAAACGTTTAGCATGTTGCAGAAGGCCTTTGGTGATTCGACCATGTCGCAGAAAAATGTTTATAAGTGGTACAAAGACTTCAAAGAGGGTCGAGAACGTGTTGATGACTTGGAGCGCTCCGGACGACCATAGACGTCAACAGATGACCAACACGTCAATAAAGTGAAGGAGTTAGTGCTCAAAAATCGTCGGTTGACTGTTAAAGACCTTACTGATATGATCGGAATATCAGAAGGATCTGTGAAAACCATTTGGGCCTACGAAAAGTCAAATCTGGTTTGGTACCGAAAACTCTCAATTTCTTGGAAAAAAGTCGCCGCGTTGATGTGTTGAAACAATGCTTTCAGGCTATCAGGACAAGCTCAAATGCATCATTACGGGAGATGAGACTTGGATTTATGCTTACGACCCTAAAACAACCGACCAATCAAGCGAATATCAAGCAAGACCGAAAAGAGCACGTCAAAGACGTTCAAAAATAAAGGTCATGATGACAGTTTTTTTCGATTTTCGTGGTGTGGTGCACTATGAAGTCCTTCCACCTGGCCAAACTGTTAATAAGGAATATTATTTGAGCGTTATGCGTCGTTTACGTGAAGCAATTCGTCTAAAAAGACCAGAATTATGGGCCAACGACTCTTGGTTTTTGCATCACGATAATGCATCGTCTCACACTGCACTCGTTCTTCGTGACCATTTCGCCAAAAATTCCACGCATATCGTTCCGCAACCACCGTATTCGCCTGATTTGGCTCCGTGTGAGTTCTGGCTATTCCCAAAACTCAAGAGACCACTCCGGGGAACGCGTTTCGAGTCGATTGAGGAGATAAAAGCTGAATCGAAGAAGGTGCTGATGGCTATACCGGAAATGGACTATTTGGCATGTTTCGGGGATTGGAAAAATCGTTGGCATACTCGTAAGTCTATTTCATCAAGAGGGGATTATTTTGAAGGGGATGAAATTGATTTACAAGAATAAATAAAGATTTTTCATTTTACAACCAAATTCACCTTACTTTTTACCCACAGTATATTCCTAGAGCGAACACAAAAATATTATGAGCAGCACATCTCTTTTACGAGGGCGGAAACCTAATATACAAAAAAATGTTGTTCAATGCCTCTGTCGTATATCTTTGAATACTTATTTAGTTGCGGCTCGTGAGAAACCGCAAATTTCGAAAGCTGGCTTGGGCTATCAAGCAGCTTGGCCACCCCTGTTCTATCCTATGGTTATGTGTCTAATTCGCACTCAGCTTCACTCAAGAAATAAATACCTGCTTAATACTTTGCTTTAAAAATTTTCCATCAAAAATATTTACATTTTCTTTTTTCACTTTTTTCCTATATTTCTCGCCAAACTACGCAGAGTATTCGAGGGCGTTGCAAAATATTGCTACAACTACAGTGATCTGATACCGCTGTCGTTTGTGCTGGGTTTCTATGTGTCGATTGTGATGACACGTTGGTGGAACCAGTACACCAGCATACCGTGGCCCGATCCGATTGCCGTTTTCGTTAGCGCCAATGTGCACGGACAGGACGAACGCGGACGTGTGATGCGTCGCACAATTATGCGATATGTCTGCCTCTGCTTGACGATGGTGCTGATCAATGTGTCGCCGCGTGTCAAAAAACGCTTCCCAGGCCTGACACATCTCGTCGATGCCGGTCTCTTGAATGACAACGAGAAGTCGATTATCGAAAGTATGAATAAGGGTTTCCCGCGGCACTCCAAACATTGGCTACCCATCGTATGGGCGGCAAGTATTGTAACGCGTGCCCGCAAGGAGGGGCGTATACGTGACGATTTTGCAGTGAAAACGATTATCGACGAGTTGAATAAGTTTCGTGGTCAATGCGGTTTACTGATATCGTACGATACGATTAGTGTGCCGCTTGTGTACACGCAAGTGGTCACATTGGCGGTATATTCGTTTTTTCTCTGCTCGGTGATGGGTCAACAATGGACAGAGGATAAGGAGGCTTTCCAAAAGATTGACATCTATTTTCCAGTATTTACAACGCTACAATTTTTCTTCTATATGGGTTGGCTGAAAGTGGCTGAATCGCTGATAAATCCATTCGGTGAAGATGACGATGACTTTGAGGTGCGTTGAAATTTTTTTGATTTATTTATCTATTATTTTTATATTGTATATATATTTTTTTGTATATTTATTTTTTTTTTTTTTTTTGTTTCTACTTATATTAGTTTGTTCTTCTTTCTATGCATGCAAAATTTCATTATTATCGTTCTTGCTATTTTTCGTATGCGCGTACAGGTCAACTGGATGGTGGATCGCAATCTGCAGGTGTCCTATCTAATAGTCGACGAAATGCATCACGATCATCCGGAACTAATCAAGGATCAGTACTGGGATGAGGTATTCCCCAATGAATTACCATATACCGTGGCGTCTGAACGTTTCCGCGAGGAGCATCCCGAACCGTCAACCGCTAAAATCGAGGTGTCGAACAAGGCGGCAATGCCAACGACGCTGTCGAGCGTACGCATCGACGAAATGGTTGGTAACAAAGGGTCAACCAGGCATTTGTTACAAGGCCAAACCCAAAATCCTGATCAAACCCAAGCACAGACACCAATGCAAGCAGTTAATTATAAATTTCCCGAAATGTCACAAGAAGAGGAGGTTAGAATCAGAATTCGTGCGTGCATTCAAAAGCACCGCTGTTTGTTCTGCAACAACAAGCCCAATAATTACCGCAATTACAACTACATCTACAACTTTAACTTCATCTACAACTACTTTTACGATAATATTAAATGCAATTCGATATGCAAAATAACCAATTGGCTTCAATTACACCTTCTTGCATAAGTAGTTTGTCGTCCTAGCGAAATTACCAGTCCGAGTGCCCGTACCGCCCGCACTGCAAATGGGTGGCAAACTAACGTCTTTGTCTAAATACTTGTGCACGTACTAATGCAACAGACTGTTATACATACATACATACATATAAACCATATATATATATCTACCTGAAGTTAATAATCGAAATAACTGATAATTGGCCTTACTGACGCTGACGGTGATTGGTGTGCACTTTCCCATAGTTACATTGTTCTTATGGTATTGGTGTTTATACGGATATATTTTATGGTTACAATAGGCCAGTTGCAGTCAAGCCATATTTACTTTTCAATTACCTAAAAATTATTAATTTTTCAATTTTTTTATATACTGCAATTTGGTGACTGGTATTGTAACTTAAATGCATATCTACTATTTAGAAACGTATTTAAGAGTATTTCTAACTTTTGTTGTTTTTCGCATTCCTATTAATAACTTCTTTTCGGAGCTGTTCGTGCACAGCATGACAAAATTTACTTCTTCAGCATTCTTTCACTATATTTTATACTATGTAAATGATGTATGCAAATTATCTAAAACCCGCTGCTATAAATTTTACTTTCAAATTATAAAATCTCCAATGGGAATTATCTATATTTACATGCATTTACCATTCACTTACATATTTTGTTAGCACCCACACAAAAAAAAGGTATCGGAAATCAGCCTCGAAACTAACCTTTGATTCTAATTGTTTCTTCTTCTAGTAGTGTACAATCGCTTGAATTATCTAACCGCATATTTGGCAATGAAATATTTACATACACAATCAAAATTATAGAGGCTAAGCAGATTTGAGTGCATGAGATGACATATTTTGTTTTACAACTACACTTACAAGTTGTATTCTAATGAGCGCAGTTCTCTTTAAAAATAAGAACAACAATTTATTTTATTCAACCATTTCCCCTTCCGACTCAATGCAGCGATTCACAAAGCCGTGAGAATGGCTGCTAGGGAAGCGGCTATCGGCTGATTGCGCGTTGAAATTTCTACAAACAAAAACAGGTTCAATGTCTTTCATGTACTTTATTTTACAGCTATACTTACAAGTTGTATTCTCTTTAAAAATAAGAACAACAATTTTCTTTATTCCACCATTTCTCCTCCGACTCAAAGCAGCGATTCACAAAGCCGTGAGAATGGCTTCTAGAGAAGCGGCTGGAAATTCTACAAACAAAAAGATTGAACCTGCTTTTCATTGGTTTGTTCTTTATTGGAAATAATCAACTTTCATATTAATGGTGAAATATAACTTCATTCAAATGAATTGCCTCGACTGGTGCTACAATAGCCCATTCAACCAATTATCCACCACTAAGTTAGTTATTCCCGACCCTAACTCACAAATTAAATTGGGAGACTCATTTTGAAATCTCATTTATGGAGTTATGTACATATCGATGGTTTTCGAGAAAAGCGACACAACGCAAAATTAACTCAAATTCGGAGTTTTGCCGTTAAAAGCAAAAATCAACTACAGAGTTTATATATTTTTATTTGGAAAAACGTCATAAGCGAATCTTGAAGCAATTCTGAGAGATGGCGTTAGTGTCGTTTTGTCAGGTGATCGAATTGGCGCGTCAATTATCTAGAAAACTGTCCCACCTCAGCATTTTGTATTTTTGAATTATGTCACTTTTCTCGAAAAACATCGATATGCTCTTTCTCGTTTTGAAAAATAGTATTTCGAGAAAAAAGTGTATGAAGTTTTGAAATGTTTTATACTTGTAGTTGAGAGCAAGGCCCTAGTGGAAGAATATTTTCCAATGAATATTTTTTTAAGTATTTCGATAAGTAAGTATTTCCATAATTTCGTGCGTTTTTTAAAGGTGGTTTTAAAATTAGTAAAAAAGATGTTTAAAGTATTTATTAATCAATAATATATTTTCCTTCATTATTTACAATGTCTTCCCAACGTTTAGGCAAATTTTAAATTCCCTGCTCAAAAAATTTGTTGTCCTTGTAGCCAAAATACGCTTCGATATCTCTTTTTATAGCTTCATTCTTTTCCCATATGAGTAACAAGAATGAGGAGATCTTGTTACTCATATGGGAAAAGGTGATAATCACAAGGTGCAATATCCGGAGAGTATCCACCACCAGCATTAGCTCCCATCCGAACTCGTTCAGCTTGCCTAATGTTTGCCTTGGTGATGAGGTCTTGCGTTGTCGTGGTGAAACAAAGCTTTGCGTCTTTTCACAAAAGACGGCCGATTTTATTTAAGTGCCTCATTCAGGTTTGATAGCTGATGGGAAGAATAATCAGCAGTTATCGTCTGGTTTGGTTCCAGAAGTTCATAATAAATAATACCGGCCATATCCCACACAATAGACAGGAGAATCTTCTTGGGGTGAAGGCCATCTCGGTTCTGGTGTTTCATCTTTATTTAACCATTGGCGTTTGCGAACAGGATTATTGTAAAGGACCCATTTTTCATCACCAGTAACGACACGGTTCAAAAAACTCTCATTTTCAAGCCGTTGCAGCAGCTGAGAACACACATTCACTCTGAATTCTGAAATTCACGCTGAAGGTTCGCGACAGAGAGTCTATGCGGAACCCATTTTCCCAGCTTTGAAACCTTTCCCAACTGAAACAGCTGCCTGTGAACTGTTCCATGCGATAAATTTAACCTCTGAGCTATCATATCGACTGTGAAATTTGGCTCAGCTTCCACGAGTTCGAGCAAGGCGTCGGAGTTAAAGACTTCAGGTCGACCAGGGCGCGGGGCATCCTCCACGTCTCAGTTTCCAGTTCGGAATTTTGAAAACAACTTTTGCGCAGTCCTTACACTAACGGTATCCTCTCCGTAAACAGTGTTTATTTCTGCAGCAGCAGTTGTTGCATTTTTACCACTTTTATAAAAAAATACAAAATATGTCTCTTCTATCCGCGATTAAAATCACTTGTTGAATCCACAATATATCAAAGAAAGTATAAATAGTTCCGTTATATTTCGCGAATAATTTTTTGTCTGCAAAAATCGTACAAAAATGAAGTTATGGGTAAAATACGCACAAACTTATGGACTGACCTGATACTATATTTTATGCCCCATATTTTTGGAAAAATCAGAGCTAATAACAAATTATTTTTTAAATTAAAATTTAAACATTTTTTTTTTGAAATTCTACAGTGAGGTTACCTAATACGAGGGTTGCTATATTTATATACATTCTGTCAAAAAAAATACTGGGAATTGTTCAATAAAACGCAAAATAATTGTTTAATCATCAAAATTTATTCTGTCGCCTTCAAAATAGGCTCCACTCGAAGCAATACACATAAGTCAACGATTAGTCCAGTCATCAAAGCTCCTTTTAAACGCGTTTGAAGAGATCCTCTTCAGCTCCTTCAGCGAATTCTCCTGAATGACCTCTAACGACTTCTCGGCATCCGCGGAGTGGCAATTTAAATTGTGGGAAAAGGAAAAAGTCATAGGGGGCTAAATCTGGTGAACACGGTGATTATTCGACGATGTTTGTTGAGTTTTTGGTCCAAAAAGCGATCACAGTATGAGCCTTGTGAGACGGTGCGTTATCATGGTGCAAGATCCATGAGTTTTCTTTCCACAGATTGGCCCGTTTCCCACGCACGTTCTCTCTCAAACGTCGCTTAACTTCCAAATAATCCATATTCTTTATTTAGCGTAGAACCACTTGGAATGAATTCCGAGTGCACAACACCACGATAATCAAAGAAAACGAGTAGCCGGACTTTTTCTCTTGACCGACTTTGACGTGGTTTTTTGGGTTTTGGCTCATGTGAATAGCGCCATTCAGTCGCCTGTTGACTGGTTTTGCATGTCAAACTCATAAACCCACGTTTCATCACCTGTTATGATGCGCTGGGTAAACGTTGGGTTCGAGTTCACTTGCTCAAGCATGTCTTTAGCCACCTTCTTCCGATTAATTTTTTTAAAGAAATTTAACTATCTTGGAACGAGTCGTGCAGCCACGCGTCTCATGCCCAATTGATGGTGTAAAGAGTTGCGAATTGTTTCGTGAGACACGCTAAAGTCACGATCCTCCTCCCTCGAACTTAAATGATGGTTTTCCTTGACTGTGTCAACATTTTCATCTGTTGACGCATCTGTAAACGCTTTATACCACTCACCATAGAGCACACTCACCTAGGCTTTCTGCAACATTTTCAACTATTCGGCTCACAAAATCCTTTACAAACACACAAAAAATAAGACAAATTCTTAGTTCGATAGTTTTATCCATAGGGAAAATCGCAGAGCCCACCTGCGGTTTACTGATATAGTTAAACGCCAAAAACAAGGTAATTGACAGATCACGCTCTCCCCTTGCGACACTATAGAGGACAGTTGTACCAACATTCCAGCAAAAAAAATGTAGACATATGTGTAACGCACGCTTTTTAAATGAACTATTCCCGACATTTTTTTGACGGAATGTATATTTGGCTTAGTAATAGAAAATGAACACGGCTGTTCCCCATTATGAACAATACACTTTAGCACTCGTTCGAACCAATTTCCGAAACCTTTTGTCCAGTCGCGTTGCTGGAGCGTTTTTAAGTTGTGTGGAAGTCAATGCGAACAAAGCTTTTTTCCACAAGATGATCATGCAAAATCTTATTGCTCCTAGTCATACTAATGTACATAGATTTTTCGGATTCTCACGATATGTGGCATAACGGCCTTGCACAATCTTCTAGCACAACAACCGGTTTTGGACGAACTTCCCGGAATTCGTCGGTGAGCGGCGACAAGAAAATCCATTGCACTAAAGTTTGGTGTTTTCTCGGCTTATAATGATTTCAATTAATCGTTGCAATCTTGTATTGTTAATCCACTTCGAAAATTGTGAAAAATAATCGCATGAAAATGCTCTCGCTTTAATTCCATTTTTTTGGCGGATATGAATTTTTAAAACTACTAATATGGCTCAAACTTCAAAACGTTCTAAATGCGTTTATAGTAAAATAAAGTTCAGAAATATAAATAGCAACCCTCGTAAAAATGAGTATTTATTTGCGTATTTTAATTTCATAAATTCATTTTAATTGGGCCCTAGAAGTACTCAAGTTCAGAAATATAAATAGGCACCCTCGTAAATATGAATGTTTATTTGCTTTTATTATTTTCGTATATTAATTTTAATTAAAGTGCCCTAGAAGTGCCCAAGGTCAGAAATATAAATAGCAACCCTCGTAAATATGAGTATTTATCTGCTTATTTTAATTTCGTATGTTAATTTTAGTTAAAGTGCACCAGAAGTGCCCAAGGTCCGAAATATAAATAGCAACCCTCGTAAAAATTAGTTTTTATTTGCGTATTTTAATTTCGAATATTCATTTTAATTATAGAGCACTAGAGGTGCCCAAGCTCAGAGATATGCATAGCAACCCTCGTAAATATGAGTTTTTATTTGCGTATTTTAATTTTGTATATACCCTTTAAGGGGGGAAGTACCTTTAGAGGGCCGAAAAAAACCAGTTTTTCGTGATTTATTTTTGGGAAAATGAAAACAGTGCACATGAAATTAATATGATATATATTTAGGGCAATGCTCCAAGAAGAAAAAAGCGTATTTAACATTATTATAAATAAGCAATTAATTGAGTTATGGCGGTTCACGTAAATCGTGTCGCCGCTGACATCGAATTCGGCGAAAGCGATCCTGACCGCAGCTTTCATCTGAAATCATAAAATCAAACATTATTTTACTCAGGAGGGTTTTTTATCCTAGATAGACTACAATCTCTAGCAAATTCGAAGATTAACCATTAAAATGAGGCTTCAAAAAAAACTTTTGGTTTTTTTTGCAAAAATTTTCAAAAATTTTTGTGTTAAAAAGTATCTAAAAATTATTTTTTTCTTTTCGTCCGTAGTCTACCTAGAGTAGCTTTTTATGCCCTTTAAAATGAAACCTTGATGAAGAAAATTGGTTCAATACTTTTTCCGTAATCACTTACGCCAATTTGAAAAACATGGTTTCGAGAAAACGCCGTTTAAAGTTCGGTTTAAAGCTCGGTCGGCTCGGCGCGCGCCACTTTCAAGTGGCATATCTTCCATAATTTTCAAGATCGGCTTTTGAAATTTTGCAATAATATTCTTAGAGCATATACCTATCGGTTAAGACAATAAAAAAAAATCGATTTTTTGAAACGTCTAAAGGTACTTCCCCCTTAATTAAAGTGCACTAGAAGTACCCAATTTCTTACTAGAAGTACCCAGTTCAGAAATATAAATAGCAACCCTAGTAAAAATGAATTTTTATTTGCGTATTTTAATTTCGTATATTTATTTTAATTAAAGTGTCCTAGAAGTGGCCAAGTTCAGAAATATAAAGATCCACCCTCGTAAATATGACTTTATTTGTGTATTTTAATTTCGTAAATTGATTTTAATTAAAGGGCCCTTGAAGTACTCAAGTTCATAAATATAAATAGGCACCCTAGTAAATATGAATGTTTATTTGTGTATTTTAATTTCGTATTTTCATTTTAATTAAAGTGCCCTTGAAGTGGCCAAAGTCAGAAATATAAATAGCAACCCTCGGAAATATGAGTATTTATTTGCGTATTTTCATTTTAATTATAGAGTACTAAAAGTGGCCAAAGTCAGAAATATAAATAGCCACCCTTAAATATGAGCTTATTTGTGTGTTTTAATTTCGTGAATTCATTTTAATTAAAATGCACTAGAAGTGCCTAAGCTCAGAAATATAAATAGCCATCCTCGTAAATATGAGTATTTATTAGCGTATTTTAATTTAGTAAATTAATTTAAATTTATTTTTATTTATGCCCCTATGGATTTTCATTAAAAACAAGCTACAAAAAAACTATAAATGCACTCAAATCGAATTAAGCTTGAATTTACTGCCTTTCACTGCACGCTTGCGCAAACGCACCCACAATTATACAATGACAGCTTTTTAAGGTCCAGGATCTCACTTTAACTGCACGCACCTCACAACTATGTGGCTCTCTTTTCACGGATTTATATATTAACTGCACGCACTCTTACTATCTGCACCACGTCTATAAGGATTGGCTATTTTCCACAATGCTTTGGATATTTTATTTTTGGCACCTCTGTCGCCAATACGCATATTTGTGTCTACACGCATACTAACAAACGATTTTAATCTATTCGCTCACACATTACAGGCTGATGATGCCAGTGGCATACATTTCACAGCCGGCAATGGCAAGGTACGACAAGGATCCTCTCCCAGCCTCGCCAGCCTAAGTGGCACTTTGTCGCGTGTGAATACAGTTGCCTCAGCGCTGAAGCGTTTTCTTAGTCGTGAAGAGCGTCCCGGCTCGACGACACCCGTCGATGAGGGTACACAGAAAAATCGTTTTCCCGGTAGTGCCAGTTCCGCCAGTCTTACCGGCAATTTAATTATGAAACCACCCGGTAGTGTACGCATCACCGATCAGGTCATCGAAGAAGTGGACGAACAAGCGACCATCACGTCACAGCGCGCCAATGAACAGGCACGTCCGAATGTGCGTGACATTTTCTTACAGGATCTCAACAATCAAGGTTCATCGGTGGCAAGCAGTGTGCCACAACGTTCCGATCCGATGGATATTCCGCCCAGGCCTACATCATATATGCGCACGCAGTCCACTTACGAGCCAATGCTTTTTCCACCGGGCGGTGTGGAGGCTTTGTTGAGCTCATCAGCGCCAACGAATGGCAGTCCACTCATTTCCCAGACGGTTCCGAATACGCCAGTGGGTGATCCATCGAGCACCAAGTCACTTTTCGATCAGCAAATAAATGCGCTGAAGGGCAGTCGCGAAACGGGTAAGTCTGAGGATTTCATATTTATTTTGTGCTTCGATCTTTTTAAACAAACAAAAAATTTCATTTATCCATTTTTTGTTATGCAATGAAAAACTTTAGAACGTCCCGCCGAAATGCAGCAGGTTTTCAGATGGTTTTTATCGACTGGTAAAATTTGTGTTCAAATTTATATTATTTTTGCTGAAATTCGTTATTGAGTATTGTTCCTTTTTATGAATAGAGTGAAAAGTTTTAGTTGCTTGTTCTCCCAACTTTGATTGGCATGTTTTGATTTTGGATTTTTTCTTTTTTTGTATTAATTTGTTGCGTACTGCGCTCATTTGCATAGAAAAATAGCGGAAAATATGTTTAAGTATGCATTTTATGCCAATAAAAAAAATTATATATTAACCCCGATTGCCCCTCTGTACACACTAATCCTAATAAAATGTGCTTAGCTGCCACTAGCTTTTGGTATTGTACTGTGAAACACTTCCATGTATAAATTCTTGCCTACAGAACTAATATTATTTATTATCGATTTATATGGAGACACTATTTTCCTACACGGGGGCTCAAAGGTGAAACAAGTACGCTGTAGCATCCCTACTACTCAAATATTCCACACAGAAAAAATTTAAAATTTTCAGAAAACTATTAATGGTTAATTACATTTACTCTGTATACATTGCTATTTGATACATTTTTTGCCTTTTTTTGTTTTTTAATAAACCAAACTTTTTTGTCTTATAATTTCGTTACCGTCAAACTATTGGGTTGACAACCAAATAATAGCGGATTTTTCTTAGAAAATCGAAGACAATTTTTTCATGGAACTAAATAACTTTATTCTGTAATGTATTGCCCATTTTGATCAGTGACATTTTGCCATCTTTCAGGCAGCATCACAATCCCACGTCCATAAAACTTCTGGTTTTTATTAGCAAGAAACTGAATCAGGCGCGATTTGACATCATCAGCATTATTGAAATTTTTACCATTTAAGGAATTTTGTAAAGATCAAAACAAAAAGAAATCAGATGGTGCAAGGACAGGACCATAAGGTGGATGTGGCAAAACGTCTCAACCAAGCTCCAATAATTTTTGCCGAGTGGCCAAAGATGTGTGTGGGCTTGCATTGTCATGATGGGATAGAATACCTTTTCGATTTGTCAACTTCTTCAACTGCATTATTTAATTTCGTTAGTTGTTCAATGTAGACATCAGAATTGATCGTTCGGTTGGGTGGTAAGAGTTCAAAGTAGACAATTCCTTTGCAATCCCACCAAACTAATAACAAAATCTTCTTTTGATGAATATCTGCTTTTTGTGTTGTTTGAGTTGGTTCAGCTGGCCTGCTCCACGATCTTTTTTGCTTGCTATTGTTGTAAGCAACCCATTTTTCAGCGCCAGTTATCAGTCGTTTTAAAAATGGATCATTTTCATTACGTTTCTTTAGCAAATCGCAGCTGTTAATGCGTTTCTTTCAGTTCGTGAGGAACCCATGTATCGAGTTTTTGAACATAGCCATGTTGTTTTAAGTGATTTGCAATGCATATACTCGTATGCGATACATGGAGCTTCTTTGCAATCTCACGTGTTGTACTGTGACCATCCGAATCGATTATTGCTTTGATTAGGGCGTCATCAACTTCAACTGGACGACCAGAGCGTTTTTCATCTTTGAGTGAAAAATCACCAGGACGTAATTTGGCAAACCAATTTTGACACTGCCATAACTTTTTATGAGCTCGCGATGCGGTTTTCCTTTTGCGGAAATAAAAAGGCAAAATATGACGAAAATGTTCCTCTTGATTTTCCATTTTTCAATGAACGCCAAACGAAAACTACGCAACCGATCAAAAAACTTTTTTTACTCATTGACAGGTGAATTGCCAAATAACAAAATGTGTTTTACTTTTGTACTATGTCTGCAAACCTCAAAATTTAACTGAAGCCGACTATGAATGAAATCCGCAATTACTTAGTTGCCAGCCCAATAATTCAAGTCGAAGTTTGGGGCATCATTCTCTTTAATTTTGGTTTCATTTCTCTTATTTGTGGCCTCAAAGACACTGATAATCAGATGCTTCAGATCTGCGAACCACAATGCTCCAAGCTCTCAAATAAAGTCTAATGAGACTTCTTCAGTCCGACCTCTGCAGATTGTAGGATCAACTAGACAATTTCTTAAAATGTTCTAAGTTTGGTTTGAGCTGTGTTTGGTCTACTCTAAGTCAGCTCTACGTGTACTGATTCGTTTATTATACTGCTAACAACAGACTGCCAACCAGAGCTGTAGGAGCTTTACGACAACATAGACATAGGAGCCTCGGTAGTCTAGCGTAAGTGCACTAGCCTGCCTTTCCAGAGGTTGCGCGGTCCTCGCCATTTTTAAATTTCCCCTTTTTCCCTGTTTCTAAACAAAAAAATCATTCCTCAACCCCAAAAAACGTATCCTTTCCATCCTTACTCCCGCACAATAGTCAGCGCATTATTTGCATTGTGACTGCTAAAACAAGCAAAATCAGTGACATTGCATCAGTGGCGCCAGCAAGAGAAAGCGAGCAGCTGTGGTAATAGTGCAGACACACGAAATTTAGCGAAGTCCTCAACCATCTGTGTGATCCTCTGCCAGAAAAATGTGAAACACAGATGGCGTTCCCAGCAGTAAGAAGGCGTTGTTTCTAAGCAAGGATAGGTTGGCATTCCCACAACTTAGGACTGGTAGTGGCAACAAGGAAAAAAAATGCATAGTGCAGCGAAAAAAGATCATTTATTCCAGCGTCTTCGTTGGTTAGGTCATGTCGTCTGAATGCATACAGCTGGTGGTGGTAGCAGAGGCAGAGGAAAACCTCCTTTGCGTTGGAAACATCAAGTGGAGCAGGATTTGGTTTCACTTGGTGTGTCCAACTGGCGCCGGCTACACGATTAGCATGAGCAAGAAACGAGCAAAGACGTCTCACACACTAGGTAGAAGGGGCAGCCGGTCTCTAAACCAACTCACTTAGACCGTTGCCGATCCATTGTGATTTTCCACACTAAGAGACCGGAAATTTTTGGTAGAAATATATGTACGATAGAAATGATGACTCCCAATAGGTATTTTGTTTTGAAGATACGTGCATATATGTATCAGGCCACGGACCTGTTTTAAGATAGGCGTTTCTCATTCATTATACCTAGTGAAGCCATTGAGTAGAGTTTGGTTAATCCCAAAGCCGAATATGGTGTGACCTGATTCTGGTTTCCACCGAGTAGGCGCTTGACAGAAGTCTGAAATTTTAAAAAGTTTTCCAGCGGGTGTAAATTTCTATACACGGCATCATCTTCCAAATCTTTTTCACGATTTTAATTTCATTTATTATAAAGAAATTATTCAAAACTCAAACAAATGGTGATCTTCGCAATTCCTCAACTCTTTGAGCTATGTTACATTGGGTATTAAGATTAAATTTTATTTAAAGTTTTAAATTGTATATAAAGTAGACATTTTTATTTTATTGTTGGAGTTGAATATGTTTCTCTACTGTAGTATTAAAAAAAATGTTGATTGAATTTTTACTTTTATTTCATTATAATTTTAGATTTGACTTCCTAATATTTTATTTTTAATAGTGGACTTATCCGTCTATATGTATGAATTTTGTTTGATACGAGTATTCCTATACCTATCTTTATCTCTTTCTTCTATCCGGTCAACCTTGTTCCGCAAATTATTGAAGTGAAACTACTTAGGCGTCGATGGACGAGCGAGAATGGAGAGTAAAATTTGAAGGCCATGCAATGTTTTGGGGATTTTCGTTCCGCGAGAGAGAAAAAAGAAATAACGTAGAGGAAAAGGAGAGAGAGAGAGCTATACCTTATATATATCTTAGATACACTTTATGCTATTCACGTCTCCCTTTTGTGCGGTCTTTCCTTCGTCTTTTCTCCCACTCCTACGGCTTAGCGTAGTCTAAGTCGTACAAAGCCAAAGAGAACCACGTATACATTATATACAAGGCGTTAGAATATAACAGAGAGAGAAAGAGAGTGACGCGTAGACGTACAGCACTAACGCCATATTACTATAGTAGAGCGAAAGAGAGCAACATATTGTTAGAATAGGATAGATAGCATTGCGCATACGCGTGCCTTATCCATGCACGTTATAGTGTTAGACGCTATATGTGCGCAAGGCTCTAACGCCACGCTAATGCATCGCAGCGAGAGAGAGCAACGTATAGTTAGAATACGACAGATCGTATTGTCCGCACTGTGGCGGTACGCGTTGGCGACAGACGCTATATATACACAGCTGATATACCACGTGTATTTTTGTAAATTTTGTCTATTTGTATTCTCTGCAAACGCTGTGAATTTATTTAGATATATATTCTTTTTCTCCCTCTCTCTCTCTTATTATCTCTCATGTCTCTCCCTCTCTCTTTGTCTGCCTTGAAAGTTTCACTTCTGTTATGTGTACTACGCTACACGCACTTTTTTAAGACAGTTGGTGATCCCTTAAATGCTGTAGAATAGTCATTAGTAAATTTGGCAGATCTGGTATTGACTTCATCCAAATATATTTGTACTCGTATTTTTGAGCATTTCACAACTCGCGCATTTTAGAGAAGAGAGATTAAGTTTCTTGTTATAGTGGCAATATAAAACCTCAAATTGTTATTTCGAAAAGATTGTTTTAGTAACCGTTCTTGGCAATGTAAAGAGTGATCCGTAAACGTGGAATGCGACGTCTGCTGACATAAGCTCAATTTTCAAAATATGCTGCCCAAATATTACCTCAATGGCTGACTTATGAGCCAGAACCCAGCAGAGGCCAACACTATTAAAGATCCGCAAGAGAAAATGGGGCTGGATTGGCCATGTTCTATACAGAGGAAATGGTGACTTAACAAGGCTTAGTAGACATACAAAAATGATAAAAATCGATTGTAAACCAACAAAACTGGCTAATGCCGAGTGAGGCGGAACACCTCCTAATTCAAAGCTGCGTAGACTTCGCCATAACTTTTCAGTAAAATCGCTATAACTCACTCAGTTTTGCCCCGATTAGTCTGAAATTTCAGCAGAACCATTGACTGATCCCCCAAGAAGCCGCGGACGTGCAAGACCAGCGAATACCTGGAGACAACTGCTGAAGTCAGAAATCCGTGCCAAGCAGCTAAGTTGGAATGAAGTTAAGAGATTGGCGCAAAACAGACCCGAATGAAAGAAATTCGTTGTGGCCCTATGTTTCACACTGGAACTCTTAGAATTTACGATGATAATGAAATAAAAGCTTCTTTGTGAAAACAAAGTTGTTATTTATATTTATGGTCTTGGACAGTTCTAGTGTTACCAGGGGCCATCTGACTTTTCCTTTGGCAGGTTTGACATTTTTTAGTATAAACGCACTCATAGCGTTTTGATGTGTGAAACACATTAATGCGATTTTATTTCCTTGACAACAAAATGAATACATTTGGACGACTTGAGCATTAATCGAGCCAGAGCATTGATCCAAAGGCTAAAGAATCGATTTCAATGAAACTTCATATTTACTTATACTTGTATATGTAGTTATTTTAAGACGCCAAGTAGGTCAACTAGAGCTAATTAAAAAAAAAAGTATCTCGCTTCTTCACCTCGTAACCCCCACTTTACTTTTTGAACGGCCCTCATAATTTTAAAACTCTGTTTATTTTAAAAAATGAGCGTAATTATACTTGTAGAGGCATATACTCGTACATATAAATATTTTTGTGGAAACATGTATTTACTTCGGTTTTGAATTGCTCAAAAATATCGAACTTACACAACTTCCTTTAATTGCATGGTATTTGAAAACAAAACCTAATATTATTTTCCAATTACAAGTAGTTCCATTGCTCGAGTATATTTAATATATCAACCAAATTCACTCATTCGCATTCTCATTTATTTCACAGTCGATGACATGGAAATCAAATCGACAACAGATGCGCCAGGCGTTGAGGATGAAGGCGACGATTTTGACAAATTGAAAGCCACGCGCGAAAAGGAACGTTTCCAGCGTCAACAACAGAAGATGGCGCGTACCATTAGTACAGCACCCGGCGTAGAGGGTGGGCCCACGGTGGTGCCCGTAGTAGCGGCTGCAATAATTCCGGCTGCCGTTATGCCCACGCCGGCCGCACCAGCACCAGCGCCAGCGCAACCACCGTCCGATGTACCAGCCAGTACAGAACAATTGACAAATGACGCGGCGAACGCAAGTGCGGAACAACTCACAACCTCAGCGACAACAGCTTCACCGGATGCAAAGGAGGCTAACACTTAAATGTCACTTAGTGAGAGGGAAGGAATTTCATACATAGAAGGGGGTGTTTTATAATGTAGGCAAAAAAAGTGTAGTTTGTATTCTTTTTTTTCGTCTTTTATACAGATTTAAGTAGCTAACTTTGCGCTAAATTTGTTTATAGAATTTTTAATATGCTCATTTATCAGCGTTATCGAATTTGCAACAATTAAGGTTAAGGTATCTTAAATCCCGAAAGTAGGTAAGTGGCAAAGTGTAGCATACTTGAGAGCAGAGTAGAGCGTAGCATACTTTTGAGTGCAATGTAAACTAACAGAAGCCATGTACAGGCGGACATAAATGAGTATTTCAGCTGGCAATGCATATCTGCGAATGGATTTTGTTTTGTCTTTTTTGTATTTTTTTCTTGTATTCTTTTTTTGTATTTATATTATATATTTTTTGTTTTGTATTTTTTTCATATTTTTTTTTTGTATTTTTTGTTTTCTTTTTTGTCTTTTTTTTTGTATAAGCAAATACAAATAATGCGAGTGAGAAATGTGACTTATCTGTTCCAATACTATATGCGTATGTATGTATGTATGTGCAGTCGCCAACGTCAAAAAAAGTGTACACCATATATCGACAAGTTTTGTCTACTTATTTATTTATTTTTTAATTTTCATTAATTTTATATAAAAATATATTTCATATTACTGTAAAAACCATGTAATGCGTCAAACTTTGTACAAAATTTTAAAAAATTTGGCAAACTTTCATCAAATTTTAATCTTTTTGATACGAATTTCTATAAAAATTTCAAGTATGCAGTTTTATAGAAATTAATAAAATTTTATGCAAACATATTTTACAAATTTTCATCAAAATTTTGAAATATTTAATCTTAATTAAAAAAAAAATCATGTATGCAATTTTATAGAAAATTATAGAATTTTATGCAAAAGTGTTTTACAAATTTTCATTTAAATTTTACCATTTTTAATGTTAAATTTTATAAAAAAATTTCAGGTATGCAATTTTATAGAAATTTTTAGAATTTTATGCAAAAGTTGCTTACAAATTTTCATCAAAATTTTGAAATATTTAATCTTAATTAAAAACAAAAAAATCATGTATCCAATTTTATAGAAATTTATAGAATTTTACGCCAAAATTTGTTACAAATTTCCATTTAAATTTTGACATTTTTAATCTTAATTTTTATAAAAAAATTTCAGGTATACAATTTTATAGAAATTTTTTTAGAATTTTATGCAAATTTTTTTACAAATTTTCATCTAAATTTTGGGATTATTAGTCTAAATTTTTAGAAAAATGTCGGGTATGCAGTTTTAATGCCCTTTAAATGCTGGTATAGAAAATGCAAATTTCAAGTAGGTCAAAAATCACACTAATTTTTGAGAACTTTTTTCACTCGCGGTCTTGTGCATTTTCTTCATTTAGCGTCTACTTCACACCTTTTATATGGAAGAAAATAGAAAACACCATCCACAGAAAAAATTGTCAAAAATCAACGCGACTTTTCTACGACTACGTGAAACTAGAACTTTAAACAAAAGAATACTAAATAAACTAAAAAGTATTTTTTTTTAGAAAAATTTCAGCTACACAATTTTATAGCCCATTAAATTTTGATATAACAAAGTGTAAGTTTGAAGTGCCGAAAAAATGATTTTGATTTCTTACATTTTTTTTCTGCGGGCATTTTCTTCATTGTCAACGAAATAAATATCAAAAATCAACGCAAGTCTGTGGCCGCCTAAATCTTGCACTCCTAATTCTATGGTTATAAAACTGAATAGTGAAATTTTTCTGGAAATTTACCGAATTTTTACAAATTTTATACAAAGTTGGCAACTTTTCTTTATGTGGTGCTGGTTGTAGTGTGAGCTATACTTTTATAAAAAAATTATTGAAATTATAAAATAAATAAATAAATAGTCAAAATTCAGCAATATGTCGTGTACACTTTCTTTTGACGCAGTCGGTATATAAAAGTACACCTGTGTTCACAATAATAGCAGCGCGACATATTGCAAAGTCCTGACTGTTTATTTATTTGTTGTTAAAATTTATTTTATATTTTTTAATAAAAATATTGTCTAATCTCCTACGAAAACCATCTACAACCAAGTTTCAGACTTTGTGCAAATAAAAAAAAAATTAGAAAAATTTTCATCAAACGTCACACTTTTTAAATAGAATTTTTTAACAAATTTCGGGTATGCAGTTTTGTAGCCCATTAAATTTTGATATAGAAAGCAGTTTAAAAATCACACTGATGTTTGAGAATTTTTTTCAGTCATGGTTTTAACGCCTACTCCAAATTTTTTTATGTGGAAGAAAATACTCAACAACGGCAGTCGAAAAAATTGTCAAAACTCAATCGATTTTTGAATTACTTAAAACTTGCACTTAATACAAAAGAGTACTAAAGATACAAAAATAAATATTTTTAGAACAATTAGGCTACTCAATTTTATAGAAATTTATAGAATTTTATTTTATTTATTTAATTTTCATCTAAATTTAAACATTTTTAATCAGAACTATTAAGAAATTTTCGGGTGAGCAATTTTGTAGCCCATTAAATTTTGTTATAAAGAAGTGTATGTGTAAGTTTGAAGTGCCTGAAAAATTGCGTTGATTTGTGACAATTTTTTTTTTGCTGTTGCTCTTGGGCATTTTGTTCTTATAAACAAATTTCGCACTGAATGGTTGAAAATGCTTAGCATCGTCAAAAAAAATCAAAAATCAGCGCGACTCTTTAGCCGCCTAAAACTTGCACTTTATTATACCAAAATTCGATGGACTTTAAAACTGCAAGCCGAAATTTTTCTAAACATTTTTCTTTTTAGTATTACATACTTTGTATAAAATGCAAGTTTCAAATGATTCAAAAATCGCTTGATTTTTTATATTTTTTTCGGCTGACGGTGTTGGGTATTTTTTTTTTCATAAAAACAATGTGAAGTAGTCGCTAAATGGAGAAAATTCACAAAACACCGATTGAAAAAGCTTCTCTAAAATCAGTGTTGCTTTTGGCCTACTTGAAATTTGCACTTTTTATACCAAATTCAATGGGCTTTAAAACTGCGTGCCCGAATTTTTTCTAAACATTTAGGTTAAATATTTCAAAATTTAGATGAAAATTTGTAAATTTATAAATTTCTATAAAATTGTATGCTTGAATTTTTTTAGAAATTCTGATTAAAATCTGCGTACTCACAGTTTTTCTCAAAATTAAAATTAAAAATTTTTAAGTTTTTCGATTTTTTTTTTAATTTGTACAAAGTATCAGGTTTTTAAATTTAGATGAAACTTTTATAAATTTCTATAAAATTGCATATTTGAATATTTTTATAAATTCTGTTTAAAAACTGCATACTCAAAATTCAGAAAAAAAATTCGAAATTTGGATGAAGATTTATTGAATTTTTTTTTAGATGAAAATTTATTGAATTTCAAAGTTTCAAGTTTCAAATTTAGATGAAATTTTGTAAAATTTCTATAAAACTGTATGCTTAAAATTGTTTAAAAACTGGATACTCACAATTTTTCTCAAAATTAAAATTAAAAATTTCAAAATTTAGATGAAAATTTGTTGGATATTTTTTTTTATTTGCACAAAGTTTCAAGTTTCAAATTTAGATGCAAATTTGTGAAATTTTATAAATTTCTATGAAATTGTTTTCTTGACATTTCTTTAGAAGTTCTAATTTAAACTGCTCAAAATTCAGAAAAAAAATTCAAAACATAGATGAAGAATTATTGACTTTTTTAGTTAAAAATTTATTGAATTTTTTTTAATTTGCACAAGTTCCAAATTTAGATGAAGACTTGGAAAAATTTTGTAAATTTCTATATTCTATCTAATTGCATAGTTGAATATTTTAATAAATTCTAATTCAAAACTGGGCGCTTACAAATTTTCTCAAAATTAAAATTAAAAATTTCAAAATTTAAATAACTGAAAGTTTTTCGATTTTTTTTTATTTGCACAAAGTTTAAAGTTTCAAATTTAGATGAAAATTTGTAAAATTTCTATAAAATTGCATACTTGAATATTTTTAGAAATTCTGTTTAAAAACTGGGTACTCACAATTTTTCTCAAAATTAAAATTAAAAATTTTAAAATTTAGATGAAAGTTCTTCGATTTTTTTTTTTAATTTGCACAAAGCTTCAAGTTTCAAATTTAGATAAAAATTTGTAAAATTTCTATAAAAATGCATATTTGAATATTTTTATAAATTCTGATTAAAAACAGCATACTCAAAATTTTGCCCAAAATTTAATTCAAAATTTCAAAATTTAGATGAAAATTTGTAAAATTTTTTTTTTTTAATTTGCACAAGTTTTAGTTTAAAGTTTCAAATTTAGATGCAAATTTGTGAAATTTTATAAATTTCTATGAAATTGTTTTCTTGACATTTCTTTAGAAATTCTGATTTAAAACTGCATACTCAAAATTCAGAAAAAAAAATTCAAAACTTAGATGAAGATTTATTGAATTTTTATTTTAGATAAAAATTAATAGTTTTGTTTTTAATTTGCGCAAAGTTTTAAGTCTCAAATTGAGATGAAAATTTGTAAAATTTTGTAAATTTATATAAAATTATATAGTTGAATATTTTAATAAATTCTAATTAAAAACTGGGTGCTCACAAATTTTCTCAAAATTAAAATTAAAAATTTCAAAATTTAGGTGAAAGTTCTTCGATTTTTTTTTTAATTTGCACAAGTTTCGAATTTAGATGAAAATTTGTAAAATTTCTATAAAATTGCATACTTGAATTTTTTTAGAAATTCTGTTTAAAAACTGCATACTCAAAACTTTTCCCAAAATTAAATTCAAAATTTGAAAATTTAGATGAAAAGATGAAAATTTGTTAAATTCTTTTTTTTTTTTTTAATTCGCACAAAGTCTCAAGTTTCAAAAATTTGTGAAATTTCATAAATTTCTATAAAATTCTTTTCTTGACATTTTTTTAGAAATTCTTATTAAAAATTGCGTACTCACAATTTTTCTCAAAATTAAATTCAATATTTGAAAATTTACATAGATGAAAATTATGTTATGTTATTTTTTTTTAAGTTTCAAGTTTCAAATTTAGATCAAAATTTGTCAAATTTCTGTAAAATTGCATATTTGAATATTTTTAAAAATTCTGATTAAAAACTGCATACTCAAAATTTTGCCCAAAATTTAATTCAAAATTTCAAAATTTAGATGAAAATTTGTTAAAATTTTTTTTTTTAATTTTCACAAAGTCTCAAGTTTCAAATTTAGATAAAAATTTGTGAAAATTCATAAATTTCTATAAAATTCTTTTCTTGACATTAAAAACTGCGTAGATACTCACAATTTTTCTCAAAATTAAAATTAAAAATTTCAAAATTTAGATGAAAATTTGTTGAATTTTTTTTTTAAATTTGCACAAAGTTTTAAGTCTCGAATTTAGATGAAAATTCGAGAAATTTTATAAATTTCTATAAAATTGTATGCTTGAAATTTTTTTAGAAAAACTGTATAGCAAAATTTTTCTCAAAATTAAAATTCAAAATTTCCAACATCAGATGAAAATTTGTTGATTTTTTATTTTTAATTAGCACAAAGTTTCAAGCTTTAAAGCTTTAAATTAAAGACTCAAAAATTTTCTCAAAATTAACATTAAAAATTTGAAAACTTAGATTAAAATTTCTTTATTATTTTTTTTTTTAATTTGCACAAAGTTTCAAGCGCTAATTTATAAGGTTTTTGTAGCAGAACGAACTACATTTGCATAAAAAAAATTGTCAAAATTAAATAGCAAACAAATAAATGGTCAAAGCTTGACAGTAAGTCCTAGTGCTGTAGTTGCTTGGCGCAGTGTACCATAAATGCAGTTTATACCCTTCACAATGTCCTCCGTATTATAGTTTATCTCGTTTCGAAATTAGTACTACCGGATATTATTGGTGCTTCACTTTAAGTGGCATTAAGCTCAGACGATTTGCTGAATCGAAAAATATGACAAATAAATTTTATAGCACTTAAGCTAACAACAAATACACGGGTAGAGGGGGCTTTGCTGAATATTATAGTTGTATGGAGAATTTCAAGTGATAAATCAAAAGACGTGAAATATTTTTTGGGAATATACAAATATGATTTTTAAATCAGCCGCATTCATATACAAAAACAAAATATACATAAACATAAGCAACTTAAAGTCTATAAATATAAATAAGCAATTATTATTGACGGTATTAGCCAGCGATAGCACATTATTATAGAAATTTTCGGCAAATAAGCGATTTTGTAAAGTTTTATTTAAGCGAAGAAATTTAATTTAAGCAGTAAGAAAAATAGCAGCTGAGACGCAGTAATCATAATTTTTGCTATTTTAATATATTTAATTATATTTAAAGTCCATAGGCAGGCATACAAAAAATATACTAATAAATTTTAGTAATTTATCCTACGTATAATTAAAATTAGAAATCTCTTTAGTACTCGTAATTAAAAAATGTATAATTACAAACACATAAATTGGGTAAGTTGATAGATTTACTTACTTACACTTGTACGTAATGGAGCTTAAGCTATTTTATGTAAGAAAAAACGCAAACGGTTTTGTATAAAATGAGCTAAAATCAAATAAAGTTACTTAAAAATCAAGAAGCTGTTTTTTGTTTACTTGTTTTTTGGAAATAACTAACGCATGGGCTGAAAAGTCGGGGGCCTAACACATAGATGGCACTAGTTTTATGGCATTCACCTCTTTTTCAGTTAGTACTAACCTTAAAAAGAACAGATTAGAGTTTTTACTGACAGTCAGGCTGCACTGAAGGCCCTGGAGAACGCAAAGCAAACCTCAAAGATTGTTCAAGAATGTAAGAAGAAGCTCAATTCTGTCGCAAGACAAAACAGGCTTGTACTTATCTGGGTTCCAGGACACTCCGGTGTTCAAGGAAACGAAATTGCCGATGAATTGGCCAACCGTGGATCAGCCGTTCCCCCACAAGGACCAGAGCCAATAAGCGGGATCAGTTTCGCAGGAATCATGAATTGGATCAGCGATTATGTAGGCAATCTACATGCATAAAGAGCGATGGTCCGGTCTAGAATGCTGCAGAACTGCAAAGTGTTTTGTGACAAGTCCGAACAGAAAACTGTGGAATTTTCTACTTAAACTTGGAAGGAAAGACGTTCGGTTGATGGTCGATATCATTACAGGACACAACCCATGGGGTCAGCATATGACCACCATTGGAATCATTGAGGACCCAATATGACTGTCGTGCTTGGAGGAGGCGGATAGCACTGAACACTGAGCTCTGTGAGTGACCCGCCTTTGCTAGAGCACGGCTACGAGTTTTGGGTGCCGATGTCGTGACAATGAGTAATATTCGTGCTCTAAAACTGGAGGATATTTACAGATTTGCCAAAGAATCTAGAAATTTCTCACAGGACTAACTATCTCTATCTTTGTCTCTACTCTTTCCTATCTCTTTCTGTGATACTTTTCTCCTTCCCTCCTTTACTATTTACCCTCTTTCCAGAGCTTTAAATACAATGAGCTTTTTAGCCTGAGTATTTTGGGAGCCACCAAATCTCCTGGCACTCCTTGGCTCGACCTTTTCAAATTTCAATTTTTCCTATATTATAGCTTCTACAGCCCATTAACTAGGTAGAGAGCGGTCCGCGCGCTCCTGTAACTCAAACTTTAAACTCACTTATCTCGAAGCAGACTTATCGATAAACAGATGGCTCAAAACTGGACAACAAACTAGGTAGAGGGGTTTACTCTAACTCAGGCAGAAGTCACTGCTATAAAAGAGGGACTTACAGAAATAAAAAACGAGAGTATTATCCGCAAATGAAGTCTTCATTTACTCGGACAGTCAAGCGGCAATAAAAGCGCTTGAATCAAAAACTCACTCATCAAAAACAGTTCTAGAATGTTTTAAACTACTAAATGACGTATCTAAGTGCTACAATGTGCACCTTATCTGGGTGCCAGGCCACAGGAATATAGCAGGAAACTGCAAGGCGGATGAACTTGCACGAACCGGTACAATGGTCGATCTCGAACCGGATAAGGCGCTGATACCCATGCCTATAGCCACTTGTAAATTACTTATAGACAGGGAAATCATCAAAAGGGTAAATACAAGCTGGCAAAACCTCACAACATGCTAACTAATCAGACAGAGATGGCCGAACTGGAACAGCGGTCGATCGAAGATCTTGCTAAGATTTAACAGAGAAGCTATAAGAAAAATGATAGGTGCATTAACTGGTCATTGTTTAATAGGCAGCCACGCTAGAGTTAGGAATCCCGTACTTCGATTTCTGTAGAAGCTGTCTTAATACAGAAGAAGAGGAAACAGTCAGACACCATTTATGTGAGTGTGACAGCTTAGCTATGAGAAGGCTGCGCACTCTTGATACAGCATTTTTAACCGATGTAGCGGACATAGCCCATCTAAAACTAACGAAGCTCTGCTCGTTTATTAAAGCTACCGGATGGTTTGAAAAGGAACACGTAGGGTAAGGACAAGCTCCAGTGGTATCACAATGGACCTGCGAAAGGTCTAAGTGTGTATTTATGACAACCACCCTACCTACCTAACTACGAAACTACTTTTTCCGGTCTGGTGTTAATATATTGTTCACAACATCAATGGCTATCGCCCGTACTAAAATCATATTATTATTTTTTTTTTTTCAATAATTTGGTTTTTTTTTTATTAAAAAACTGAGAAACAAACCCGATTTTTAGAGTCTGAAATTCATAACCCGCCCATTTTGTAAATTTTTTTTTATTCTATTACGGGACATAGCATTCAATAATATTCAATAGGAATTTTGCCACTCTCTTTCCATCTAAGGAAGTATGGAATAAGGGATTCTCGCTAAACAACTTGGATACTACAGTCTATACAGATGGCTCTTAAATGGATTGTGGTGTTGGATCTGGTATATATTCTCATAGACTTAATGACTTAAAAAGAAACTTAAAAAAGAAACAATTTTCCACTTCCTCTGTGAATACCCTGCCCTATGGAAGGACAGAATGTTAAACCTGGGCCAACCGCTTTTCGAGAATCTCGAATAACTGTCCGGACGTCAACAACCTAATAAGGGTCATACACCGCACAGACTGATTATAGGCATGCTATAAATAACCGTTAATAACCGGTATCGGGGATGTGGCAGCGCTAGTTGGATTCTGGAAGAAACACCACTTTAACCAACCAGCCAGCGGCACATAGCTACAGTCATACTGATTATTCATTTCTTTGGTTTTTGTGTTTCAGATAAATAGAAGAGCTAAAATGGCCAACACCGCCCAGGTCAATTTTTTCGGGAGGCTCAACTTCAGCGCATTTTTTAAATTAATAAAATTAAAATTTTTTCCCCCATTTTTGTATATAAAAGAAGTAAAACAATGCAACGCGCTTTCCAAATCTTTATTTAATCTCTTTCTTCACTAACGAAGTGAAGTTTGGAAACCTTTTTAGTCGCTCAGGAATAACAATCGCGTACGCGGATGATATCGCAATAGTGGCAAGGAACAAAAGATATCTCAATGCAACCTTCTGTAATATTGAATTTTGTGCAAAATCAGTAGACCTTAGAATAAATGAAGGCAAAACTAAATATCTGAAGGTCCCCGCAGAGAAGAAAGACGAAGTCCTGAAAACATCCAAATCGGGGCATTAACCTTTGAAGATGTTCAACACTTCAAATATTTGGAAGTGTTAATAAAAAATGAAGACAGTAGTTACGACACAATACAAGACAGGATAATAGTAGCAAACAAAGCATATTATGCCCACACAAAATTGCTGAAGTCCAAACTGCTCACACGTGAATGTAAACTCCGCCTCTACCAGTCAATAATACTACCGATGATGTCCTACGGCTGCGAGTGTTGGACATTGACAAACAAAGACGAAAGTAGCTCAAGAGTTTTCGAACAAAAAGTACTCCGAAGGGTGTTTGGCCCCATACGCTGCAACGATGGAACGTACCGAATACGCTACAACGATGAGTTGCTAAACTTATGCCAGGGAGAAAAGTCGTGAAATATTATATATTAAATCCCAACTAAATCTGCCAATTTTGGCATACGGTTGCCTAGTTTGGTGGGTAGGTCTTCTTCACTAAATTAGAGAGAGTGCAGAGAACTGCAAGTGTGGGCATCACTGGTGCCTGTAGAACATGTCCCACCGCTGCGCTCAACGTTATTCTCCACTTAATTCCTGTGGATCTGCAGGTTAAATCCTTTGCTGCTCAGAGTGCTATTAGACTGAAGGAGTTTGGCCTTTGGAGACAACTTCCTGTAGGACAAAGCAGCATCTTGAAGCAGATCTCCCCTTCCTTTTCCATTCGCAAACTGTGCTTTGAGGGTTGTGCTAGGGCTATCTTTCCGAGCAGCAAGATTGGAAAGAGGGGAGAGTTGGTGCAGATATAGATGCCTCTGTTTTCACTGACGGATCCAAAATGGAGTCTGGAGTGAGAGCGGGGATCTACTCTAAATCAGCCAGCATTTCGGTCTCCTATAAACTGCCGGAGAAAAGCAGCGTCTTTCAAGCAGAGGTCTTCGCGATCCTGCAGGCATGCAAAATGCTTCGGGATCGCTGTTGGGAGGGAGACATTAATATTTTTTCCGATAGCCAAGCTGCAATCAAGGCACTGTCGTCGCCGTATTGCAGCTCTCTTCTCGTGAACTCCTGTAAGGAGGAACTTAAACGCCTCGAACGTGCAGGAAACATTTCCCTCATCTGGGCTCCTGGGCACAGGAATATTGAGGGAAATGAAATTGCCGATGAGCTTGCCAGGAAGGGGGCGGCAGAACCG
This sequence comes from Anastrepha fraterculus, assembly GCA_037575425.1. Lineage (NCBI taxonomy): Eukaryota > Metazoa > Arthropoda > Insecta > Diptera > Tephritidae > Anastrepha > Anastrepha fraterculus. Next base: position 236,589 of record JAYXIM010005268.1, on the reverse strand, counting down.
GATCCAGCTACACAACTTCTTTCTAAGAAAAGCGCAAGACAGATGGAGGTCTGTCTCATCGTGTGCCATTTCAAAAGCACTATGGCCTAAATACGATATAAACAGAACGCTTAAGGTGATGGGAACCCCCCGCCATTCCATTTCCAAACTCATTGCGGTGATCACTGGCCACTGGGTGATCGGCACTCATGCGGAGAAGATTGGAATTCCGTACAACCCCCATTGCAGAAGCTGTGGGGATCCTGCAGAGAAAGAGACTATGGAACACTGTCTCTGCAGATGTCCGGCTTTGGCGGCTAGGCGCTTGAGATTCCTCAGCGTCCCCTTTGGGGATGACTTGATGAAATTCTCCAGCCTATATCCCTTTTCTCTCCTCCGCTACATCAACAGCACTGGATGGCTGTAGACGGTTTTATCTCCTCCCTCAATCCTTTCACAGGTAGTGGTCCACTTTATGGTATCAAAACGGCACGTAAGTGCTACTTGTAGTGTACCTGGGGTACTCTTGACATCTACCTACCTACCTATTAAATCCCAAAGACTTCGATGGTTAGGGCACACTGTGCGCATGGAAGACAGCCGCCCCTCAAAAATCTTGTTTATCAAAGAAATGTCTAATGACCCGAGCCCGAGGACGTCCAAGGTTAATCTGGCTTGACCAAGCCATAGCCGACCTGAAAAAGCTACGCGTTAGGAGCTGGAGATCTGTTGCTATGAACCGTGCAGATTGGACGAGGATTGTGGATGAAGCTAAAGTTCACCCTGAGCTGTAATGGCTACTTGATGATGATTATATAAAAGAAGTTAAATAAAAACTTAAAAAATTTAAATATTGCTTCTCATTTTTTTATTGTGAAAAAAAAATTCCTGAAAATGCCCTAAATTTTCGAGCTCGTACAAAGTTCACAAGGAATGGAAAATAACATGGAAAACGTCCGAAAAAACAATAATCAGCAAATTAAAATTTGTAAGAAATGTTAAAACATAAAAGACGAGGATAACATTTTACGCACATCAACATAATTGAAAGCCATCAGCTTTCGTGAAAAACGTGAGGCTGTTATGAAATATTTAAAATAAATAGAATAAAGAAAGTTATGCCTTTAGTTCTGTTAAATTTAACCGCCAGTTCAGTGTGAAGAGCACAGAAAATATTTGTGCGCACAATAAATTCCATGCGGAAACGAAATTTTTGCATAATTTTACATCTTCTTGGAAAACTACTTCCAATGTGGCTGCGACTGGCACATTTCCGGTTTGGTGCATTTCTTATTTAGCAAGAGAATTTATCGCTTCTAAAATGTCCTGGTTAATAGTTTGTACAACTCGCGCATAACTCCTAATTTTTCGCCATGTTTTTTTATGGAAATGACTCGAACGGCAGTTTATATTATAGCAATCTGTAAATAAAAGCGCAGGTTAAAGTAAATTCAGAAAATTGGCTGGAGCTGTTCGTGCATTACTAATATAGACACAAGTTTCCGGATCATGAGCAGCGCCGTTATAAACCAACATACATTCGGGGTGTGTACGATCTGCAGGATCTGTAATATACATACAAATGTATGTACAGAAACATGCTTAAAAGTTTTTAAAAACAGAAACATTTTTAGTGAAATAAATCTTTATTTTACATTACTTACCGTAGAGCGTGCCCGCGTATGCCCCTGGAAATGGTTTTGCCTCAATTGTAGAGAGGGGAAATTAAAAAAAAATGTCGATATTTAATCTTGCAAGACCTGAAGGATTTTAATCATATGCTATAGTACCTGCTCCCGGCGCAATCGGCCTTGCGTAATGCACCTCATCCTCGCCATCGAGTTCTAAGCCCGTGTAAATGAAAGATATTTAGTGCTAGGGCATTTCACATTTCTTTTATTTTTGTTTTTTTGATACTAACCCACTTTGAAAGTCTTGAAAGTCAGTGGACTATCATCAATTTTAATTGCGGGTGCAGGCAGGTACATCTTTCTTTAAAGTAAAAGCAAATTAAAAAAAATAGAATCACGAAAGTGCAGTGGCCTATTCTGGTTGACACTAAAAAGCAAACTGCCCGTTCATTTTTCATTTACACTCAAACGGTTTTCTTGCGATTCTCTATTTTTGTTGTAAGAAGCAGAAAACGGTTTTCTAATTATTATTATGCCTAGTGTACACAGAGATATTTAAATTTAGGGTAGTCACAGGCCCAAAAAATGATGATTTGCAACATTTTTTTTCTAGTCAATTGCTTTATTTTACAAAAATAGAAACATAGCATTAATACATCATGTTTCGACTTGACTTTAGCAAAATTTCAACAAAAAAAAAAATTATTAATTATAAAAATTATCGCTGTTTGTGTGGAGCCCGTTTCTCCAGAAGTCCCTTGCGGTGATCGTCACAAGTCCTTGGAGATTCATCTAAAATAAGAGAAATTAGTTTTATTAATAGATAATACTTGTTTCTTTCTTTCTTGTGTGAATCTTTTATAATTGCTGGTGTACACCAACGCTATTCATGCTGATTCTCAGATTAGCCTTAACAATCGGACTGCCGATTTTGTCGTCTCTGAGCTTATAGATCAAGAGAAATTAGTTTTCTTGTGCCTGATCGAAGCTTTTTTTCCAAAATTAGCAATATGGAGGCCTCAGGAAATATTTTTCAGATTTTCGAGAAAAAAGCCGACAATTAATTGTTTAAAAAAAATCGAAATTTTGAAGAAAAAAAAATCCTCCGATCAGACACGAGTTTTTTATGTTTTTCAAAAGCAGTATAAATTTTATTGAAATCTAGTGGTTTTTAAGTTACAGTGATCACCTGTTAAAAAAACATAGTTTTGAGAAAAACGCATTTAAAGTTTTGCTACCTGCTCTCAAAAGCTCCGGAGCCCCCGAGCACCTTTTGTTAATTGTGGAATAACTCGAAAAGTATTTATCGGATTCTCTTCAAATTTTCATACAATATTTTTAAGATATCATACTTTAAGAAAATGCAAGAAAAATCATATTTTTTTTTTAATTCTGACTACCTCTAATCTCTTAAAGCATAAAAAAGCGAGATATTAATAGGCATATACTAGGTTGTTCAACAAGTTTTGCATTCAATAAGAAAAACACAATTTTATGGTTTGAAATACACTTTATTATTCAGTATAGTTTCCCTGAGTATCAATACACTTGTTCGAACGAGATTCCAATTTATGAATTCCATCCATGAAGTGAGAATCTGGAAGGGCAGCAAACTACGTCCTGTTGTCGTTGTTGTTGTAGCAGCATACACATTTCCCATACATGGACGGAGAATGCTGCTGAAGTGACAATACCTGGCCGGATATAAATCCGGATCTTTCCGGTCATTTGAGTCTGGAAATAGATGGAAGTCGCTAGGGGCCAAATCTGGTGAATACGGTGGAAGTAATTCAAGATTTTAGTGATTGTCAAAATGCTCTTGTAATACGGTACATGGTCCTTATGAAAAATATGTTTTTTTTACAAACTGCCTCTTTTTTAACGAATTTTTTTCAGCTGGTGTGAAAAGTTACAATAATATTCAGAATTTATTTATTATTTTATCAGTTTGCAAGTAATCCACAAACAAAATTCCTTTCGCACCCCAAACAACTTCTGCTAACATCTTCTTAGCCGATTTCTGGACACGAACTCGTTTCGGAACCGTCAGAAGAAGCCGTTCTGCACCACTCTTTAGTATCTTTTTGATTTAGAATCATGGTGATAGACCAATATCTCATCCATAGTAATAAGTCGAAGCACGAAATCCACTTTAGCCGTTCGCAAACGCTCTAAATGATGCTGAGAAGTTGCATTCGAATCTTTTTTTTATTATTATCGGAGGGGAAATTTTCATGCACGATTCATATATATATATATATATATATGCATATAATTGGCGCGTACACCCGTTTTGGGTGTTTGGCCGAGCTCCTCCTCCTATTTGTGGTGTGCGTCTTGATGTTGGTCCACAAATGGAGGGACCTACAGTTTCAAGCCGACTCCGAACAGCAGGATTTTTTTATTAGGATCTTTTCCATGGCAGAAATACACTCGGAGGTTTGCCAATGCCTGCTGAGGGGCGACTGCTATTAGAAAAATATTTTTCTTAATTTTGGTGTTTCACCGAGATTCGAACCAACGTTCTCTCTGTTAATTCCGAATGGTAGTCACGCACCAACCCATTCGGCTACGACGGCCGGCATGCACGATTCATACTGCTTGGTAAAATACACCTCCTTCGGGACCACGTCCAGTCAGTACATCGACGTACTAAACCCTGAACTCCGTCTCCTCCACCACTCTCCCTGCGATACTGCTTCAACGTTTTAGTTCGTAGGGCTGCTTAGCTATATAGCTTCGTCAATTTTATCTATTGAGTCCTCTAGCCTGTTCAATATATCTTAGCTCCCTCTGAGTTCTAGCAACGAATGCAGCTACTTTCTCCCACCTTTCTGCCTATTCTATCATGTAGCCAACTATGTCGGTTGCATTTAGAAGTCTACTTCCTACTAGAAACTGGCATGTTCCGCGGCTTCCTCAATGTTAATGCATACAGTAAGGGCTATCGTCACGCACAAACCTACACAAGTATTTTCTTAAGTCTTCGTGCCCAGAAAGGAACTGTGTCATGTGATAGGTTGTATCACCTAAATTACGGCTGAGCCATGGTCTTAACTCAGGATCCAGTGACTTATACCATCGCCCATGGACTTATACCATCGCCCTTTATTGGAGGTGTTCCATCGATCTCGCCACCTTGTTAGTGAGAGAAGTCTTTCATCATCTCTCCTCGCTTTTTTATTTATTTCGGCATCATTAGCACATCGGTCGTATACTCGCTCATTTCGCTCGGAAGTATATCCGCTGGTATCACGCCAGCTTTGACAAACGCCGCATCATCCGATATGGTTCTGTAGCCGCAACATGCCCTTAGAGCACTTAGCCTATATACAGAGAGTAACTTTCGTCTGTTTCCCTTCAGCTTAACTGTATTTGCCCAGACCGGGGTTGTATACAGTAGGACTGAAGTAGCTACGTTCGCCAGCAGTTTTCGCCTAGTTGACTTTGGGCCACCTATGTTAGGCAGGATCCTTGAGAGTGCCGCTTGGATGCTCGCCGTTTTCTCTATCACGTAGTCAATATAGTCAATAGTGCCTTATAATTTAGTCGACAGTCGGGATTCCACTAAATCTCTTTCAGCCACTCGCCGATTTCAATTCAGCAACCCATCTTTCTACTCTACTAATTGAAGGCGAAAAGTCCTTATACACTCTCACCATTCGATCATTTCCTTTGCGTTTAAGCCTTCCAAAAAATAAAAATTCAATCACTTTACGATACTTGATTTTTTCCATTGTAGAAAATACTGTTACACGTCGATACTAAATGGCTTGCAAACAAATAATGAAGTGACAGATTGAAATTAAACTTCTTAGGCTAGTAACAACGCCCTCTCTTATCGAACCGTAAACTTATTGAAAGCCTAGTAATACCTATATTCAAAATAATAGGAGAGCAACGAGTTACAAAGTTTTACAGGGCCCGGCATTCTAAGTGTAACCAACTTCAGACCGCTCGCGCAGCTAATGCACCGGCATCAGTGGTCTGTTAGTTGGCTAAATGACAGTCCAGAATATTGCCAGAAGCTCGAAAGCATTTTGCTGAGAGTAAACGCGAAAAAAGAAAATCAGTAATGGATTTCAGGCGTATATTTGGCTGGAAAATCACCACCAGCGGTTGTTCGTGAGCACCTAAAAGTAAATAAAGTTTTTGTTTATCGTACCATTACTCGTTACAATGACACAGGTAGCACCGCGAAATGTCATGGAGGTGGTCATCAAAAGACTGCAACGTCACGTGAAATGGTTCAAGCGAAATCCCCGACGAAGTGCCTATCAAATGGCGAAAGAACTGAAAATATCTGACAGTAGCATCCGCCGCATACTAAAAAATGATCTTAAAGTCAAGCCTTAGAAGATTTAAAAGGTGCTCTCACACCAAAGCAGCAACAAGTCGGACTTGAGAGAGCGGAGGAGTGGCTTCGCTTGGCCGAAACCGGTCAATTTCCGAGAAATTCTTCAAATAGAGCAATTCGTAAACGAATGGGGTTTATCTTCGTTGATTTTAAGACCAATTTTACTAGCAGCGATTTCAATATCAGCGAAGGTTTTGGTTAGGGCGTGGATATTTTTGCTGACAATTGCCATGTCATCTGCGTATGCGAATAATTGGCACAGCATAGCATAAGGTTGAAGATTGTTGATGAGAGCGTATCCCCTTGTCTTACTCCAGTTTTAATTCTGAAGGGGTCGGATTTTTTATCTTGAGCATGCAATCGCTCGGAAATGGATTGGCGGATTACTGCTAATATTTAAGCAAGCTCTTCTTGCGTTTGACACGGATCCTCATTGAGCAATGCCTCCAATTCAGCGTCTTCGAAGATTTTTGGACGGTTGTCAACATTAAAATCACCACCTTTGAAAGGACGAAATCAATGTCGGCACGTTGTTTCACTTAAAGCAGCATCTCCATAAACTTTTTGTAGCTCTCGAATGAAAGATGAAAACCAACACTTCCCGCAAATTACGATTATTCGACACAAAATCAGACATTTTTGCAAAAACAAAATTATATGATATCAAAACAAAATCACTAATGTGTCGAAGCTGTTTGTTTACCATATGTCTAAGCTTGGTCTATGACGTTTAGGTTATGTTAGAATCGACTAGCACACACTGCTGGCGGCATCTATTGACAAACAGCGGGAACTTAGTTGCGCACCTATTATAAAATAAATAAATCCAACATTTGTCCTGATCCCGACCTGGAAGTTGTGATCACACCCCCCTTCTACAACTACGATTTGTTCTATTAAAACACTCTTCTGCTTCAATAGGCATTAAGATTATTTTTATTATTTCTATATCATCTATTTTTATTAATGCCATTTAATTTTAAAACATATAGCATAACCAGCATAAATCTCTTTATACTTAGCGAAGTATACTATATAATTTTCTTTCAGAAGAACAAGAAAATCTGTGTTTTTTTTATATACGTTAATATTTTCATTGTGGCCCCACGACACAACGGAATAGAAGTCCAAATAAATACAATAGTAAGCAAAAAAAAATTTGCAAGAAATGTTAAAACATAAAAGACGAGGACAACATTTTACGCACATAAACATTGAAACTCATGCGCTTTCGTGAAAAACGTGAGGTAGTTGTGAAATAATTAAAATTAATAGAATAAAGAAAGTTATGCCTTTAGTTCAGTTAATTTGAGGAACCAGTTCACTATGAAGGGAACATAAAACATTTATATGCACAATGAACTCCATTCAGAAACGAAATGTTTGCAAAATTTTACATCTTGGAAAACTACTTCCAATGTGGCTGCGACTTGCATATGTGTATATATATATATTTTTTGTTTTGGTGGGAGGGGAGATTGTTCATTAACGAAGAGGTTTTTGTCTATTTACTAGTCCTTTGAGATCATTTCGGTATTGTAGTGTGTTGCTCAGCGGATCGCAAGCGTGATTTAGGACGACTCTATTATGAAAATCCTTGCTGCATCTTGTATAATCACATTCTGTAAATAATAGCATCGGTAAAAATTAATATATAGAAAAGTTATTATAGTTGAATTATTAGAATTGCATTACCAATTTCATCACAATTTTCTGAGTCATGAAGATCGTCTTCAGAATCGGCGATACTCTCGTCGTCGTCAGAGTAAAATTCTATGTCGTCAGGCTCTGTGGGATCTATATATCATAAATTAAATGCGTCTGTCTTAAAAAAATGGAAACATTTGCAATCAAATAAAACTTAATTATATTACTTACCGTAAGACATGCCCAAGCAACCCCCTAGGTCTTCTACATCTTTACCGAAAGCAAATATAACACATTTTTTTAGATATTTCATCTAAACGATTTGAATCACATAGTACCTGAGTTAAGCACAGGGTCGTAACCAACTGGTGCTACTGATTTCCTAGACTTTTCTGCCTGGCGTTCCATCAAGTAAAATCTATATTCGTCGTTAACGGGATCTAAAAGCACATGCAAAATTAAAAGTATATTTATAGTATTTGTAGATTTAAAAGCAATTTTATACTAACCAATTTGGAGGCACTTAATAGGGACTGCTTCACCATTAATTTCCAATGTGGTTAAAGCAGACATGGTTGCAAATATTTAATGAGAGTAAAAGGAGAGTTTAAATTAGACAGAACCACTACGTCCAACGGCCTATTCTGGTTGAAGGGAAAATGACAGTGAGAAGCAAACTGCCCGTTCATTATGCATTTACACTAAAACGGTTTTCTTGCGGTTTTCCCTTTTTGTTGTGAGAAACACAAAACGGCTTTCTATTTATTATACCCTCCCGCACTAGTGTACACAAGGAGTTACATACGTCCAGAATTTTCAAAAACTCGATTTTTTTATTACAGATTATTATTCTTTATAGTTTTAGACGTATTGCTGTGGAAGTCGATTGTAAAAATTCCCCATCGTTACAAAGTAATGGTAGAAAATGTAACTGCCCGACGAGATTTGGATACGCACAGGTAGCTGTCCTTCGTTTCCACTTGAAAGCTTAAGGGGTTACATGGGTTTCGGCGGGGGAAAAAAAGGCCTATTTTCAATTTTTTTTCTATGTAAAAAATTATTTATTTAATTCAAACTTTTTTCTGCCTTATAAAGGGTTTTTCAATTGGCGCGGGTTGGTTTGGCGCCCTGTGGCAGCCATTTTGTTTTGGTGACATCTGTCAAATCTTTTGTTTATTATTCAGTTGTTAATGCCAAATCATCATGGCAAGTTACACGATTGAACAGCACGTTTAAATGATAAAACTTTATTATCAAAATGAGTGTTCATTAACGCAAACGTTCCGCGCATTGCGCTCATTTTTCGGTAGACGACATGTGGTTCCAGCAGGACGCGCTACGTGCTACACAGCAAACGCCATTTTATTCCATTTCAACATCTACCCGCCCTTATTGAAAAACCCTTTATAAAAGCCGATACGTCGATACATATCGAAAGCCCACAATCGTATCGGTCTCTTTCAATGTATCGAATAGTTAACATCGAGGTTTCTGATGCATCCATGTGTTTTTGAAGAGGAAGAGAAAATAAACAACGGAAAAAGACAAGAACATTTTCAAGTTTACAGTTATTTTTTCTTAAATTTGTTGTATTAATCATATTTTGTTTTATTTTCATTCGTTTTTGGAGAGTGGCGTCCATGCCATGCAACTGTGCTGTTATTTGCATTGTTCCTTTTGCGACAAACTCATTTCTCTTCAGCAGTCGGTTGGCCGTCAGAAAACAGCTGATCAAAAACAAATTAGTTTAAACATAAAAGTCTGGGATAATAAAAAATATGGACCAATTTGATAGTGAAAGCTATTGGAAATCTTCCTCCAGCAGAGGATTCAGTTTTGACGATGAAGATGATGCACACAGCGTAACGGTGGCAGGCAGCAACATGAATGTGACCAATATACTTAATGATTACGACACTATCTCGGAGGCGAGTTTCGACAACAGTGCCACCAGTAGCGCACTAAATTTATCTATAAAATCTGTAATCTCTGAAGAATCATTGAAGATGCTGTTGCAAGAACAAACACTAGACGACCGTATAGTGTCAAAAGGCGTTGCGCCAGAGGAAGAGCTGCGTTTGCTGCGCAGGCAAATACAAACTACATTTTACAATCCCTCACCGGAAGCAACGGCAGCTAGACTCCTGCTTGGCAAATGTGCACCGCTGGAAGTGTTCAAATCGTTGCACGAAAAAGAACAACTCTTGGATGCAGTATTGAAGTGCGGAGGTGGCGATGCCGTCATTGGGGTGCTACTCTTTCTCAAGAAAACGTTAAATCGCTCAAACTTTTTTAAAATTCTCGAACAAAGACCATCGGCGTTACAATACTACGTTAGTTACTTGGAGGAATGTCAAGGCACGGAAGCTATTGAAGTGCTACAACATTTCGGCAAGCACCAGGAAGCATCGCTGTTGCAATTCAAAGTAGCTATGGCTTGCAACGATTTGCAGCAACGCAAGCGAAAGTTACAACTGCTGATTGATGGGTATAGCGGTGACACGGGTGTGGTCAGCGTGTATTTGCAACAATTTCAGGCTGCACTAAAGTTGCTGGAGTTCGTAGAAAAAGAGCGTAATAGTCTCGACAACGCTGTGAATATAAATTCCACACCCATTGAAGTGTTGTATCAATGCTGTCGCAAGCACAACAACTGGAAAGATCAGGATATAACGCGCACCATATCACCATTTCGACTGAGTGCCGAACTACAAATCTCACCCGCCCAATTTGAGTGGACTACCTTGAATGAACGCGGAAATGCGCAGGCGTACGCTGATCTGGAAAGTGTGTTCGAGCGTGTACCAGCTTGGCTTCCCATGAAACAAAAGCAATTCCACATTAGTTTCGCATTAGAATTGGCCATATTGCGATTATACGCGCTGCAAGCTCCCACAAGCGTATTGTATATGTTTTTAAAGAAAATGAGCAACTCAGCGGAGAAATTGGAGCTGGCACAGCGTGTTAAGTGCGTACGTGCAGAAATTGATGCACTCGCGTCAATGAAGGATGTAAGTCGCTTGACACAACTAAAGAGTACATTACCTCAGCGATCGGAAGAGCAGTTCTACTGTGAAAATGCACTGAAGGTGCTGCAAACAAAACGCTGGACTACGGATAATATTAAGCTGAAACTTTAGATGGGCAGCGATTTGAATTTAGGCATTATGCGTTGGCGAATATTTTCCGATTTTTTTTTATATACATTAGATTAGATTAGACATTGTACATATGTACATAGACACATACATGTATGCTGCAAAATGCATAATGTTTAGTTAGTTTTTAGAATGTTTTTGAATTGAAAATTGTTGTTAGCTTCGGTCGTTTTTTAAGCTAAAGGAATAAATTTGATATTACGTACATATATGTATGTACATATACATATATATATATTTTAGAAATAAAATGTAGCTATGAACCTTTTTATTTCTGTATATTGTAATGCTTGATTACTAATGGGACGTACGCGAATGCTGTGAGGTTCCAGAAACGCTGCGGACAATATTGCGGAAGAATAAGAAAAAATATAAGGGCTATTGCATAGTCATTACCATAACAACGCTCCAACAATAGCAAATACCAGCAATTTCTCTGCAAAAACGGTTAAGATGAAAAGTTGGTGTAATCGATTGCCAACCTTTGTTATCTATTCTAGGGCAGCGTCCGATCATCTCAAATATTTGAGGTTCGTACTCTTTTGCTTTAGCCTGATGGAGAAAACGGAGTTAAGTATTTCATATCCTCAATTTTAACTGGGAAAGTAATTGTTGTTGTTGTTGTAGCAGCTTAACTTTAATAATAATTGCCTACATTCGATTGAAAAATGTTGCTTTCCGACGTTATATATCTGCAGTTAGCTAACCGAAAACACATGAAGCGAAAGTTAGTACCTTAAATGTACCAAAATTTGTCAATCCTCTTAGACCGGTCCTTTAAGTGGCGACCAACGAATAATAGCTGCTGTAGTCTAAAAGAGATGGTGGAAGTAATACCTAACCGAAGACGACGACCACCACAGGTTTCACCCTTGCAGACACCTGCTTGAGCCAGAGCCGCCTCCTAGGCGCGTCAGGGGGCACCTTTTAAACCACACCGACGAGATCCAGGACAAAACTGACAGAAATCTACTGGACCAGGCACTATTTAGACAGTCAAAAAACGGCATTCACCGGCCTCCCGGTCACTACCTTCTTAAGCTCCCGCCCTGTGAATGCCATAACCGGAGATGCAGATGGAGAGCTCCAGCTTCCCCGTGAGACACGCATAACGCTGGCACAACTACGTTCTGGATACTGTAGCAGGTTCAACTCCTACTTATCCAGAATTGACCCTGACATACCAAACATACATATGTCCGGCATGTGAAGATACTCCGCACGGCACTAACCACCTCTTCACATGCCCCATAAAACCTACTCATCTAACTCCCCTCTTCCTTCTGGACCCAACCTATCGAAACAGCATGTTTCCTGGGCCTAGCTTTAGATGAGCCAGACGAAGACGACCGGTGATATACCCTACACTGACGGGGCTTGTATTACTGTTAAAACAACAACCACGACAGTCGGTTCTACATAACCGGAACGACCTGGATTTACTCTATATCTGGCCAAGGACTCTCACTCCAGCAGCACTTCCAGTACTTGTACGAGAAATGTTTTTGCTGCTTCAACAGCAGCAATCAACGATGAGTTGAAGAGTGGTCCCACTGCTGAAACCTAGGAAACCCGCCAACCACGGGAAGTCTTACCGCCTGATAACTCTCCTTTTTCCAGTAGTGAAAGCCCTTGAAGCCATCCCACTCTCGGTCTTCACAGACATCTGACCCCAATTACACATCAGTACGGCGTCCACAGCACTTAACACCTTAAACACGCATGCAAATCGCGGGCTTAACCAAAATCGCTCCTCCAAACGAACGGCCATTCGTCGGTAACATTTCGATATCGAAATACCAAACAAAGGAAGACAAGGGCTCCCACATGCTGTTGTACTTTCTCTCTTGATTTTTAACTTCGATGTCTCGAAGCTTCCCCCGTGCCTGAATGGGTTCGTGCGTAACTACCATTCGGGAGCGCACAAGTTCGAATCTCTGTGCACGAAACACCAGATGATAGAAAAAGGGTTTTCTAATAGCTGTCGCTCTTCGACAGGAAATGGCAAGCCTCCGAGTGTATTTCTGTACTGAAAAAGCTACTCATAAAAAATTATTTTTCGTTGCCACTTGCAGCAGACGATGCGTTCTTCATGATGACGTCCAACACGATGTTAAAGAGCAGAGCCGAGAGAACACAGTCTTACAACTGCTAATACTTAAGATTTATTTCCCAGAAGTTTTTCATGCATTGCCTGAAAATTTGCGTCCGAGTAAAGTACTTAAACGTGTTTCATTTCATGTCATCATTTTCAAAGGGATCCGTTTGCATTTGGGAGCGTTACGAATAGCGCCGTGGTGAATAGTGTCAAACTATTTTTGAAAGTCTATGAAGACAATGGTGAAAAGATTTCTAGAGGTGTACTACCTAGCAGACCGTTATTAGGCTCTGAGCGAATATGACAGATATGCCGACGTCATTCGTTTTGAGTTTCACAAAATTTAGTTTTAATTTGCGGGAGAACTTTGGATTCTACGTAACAAAATGTAGCTTTAGGTTCGTGAAACACAAAAATAATGACGTAGAATCCAAAGTTCCCCTCAAAAAATTTTCACGAACCGAACAAACCTTCTATTACTGCTACAACAACAACAACAACCACAACAACAAACCTGGTATGGAGACAAGGTAAAGTGGACTCCTCCACTCAACTATCTGTTCAACAATAAGTAGATATGGTCGGTGCATTAACGGTTAATTCTGAATGCAGCCTGCTTATAGGGGCATCTACAACGGGCAATTGTACGAGCCTACGGGTGAGGGTATAAGATTTCCTCTTGCAAAAGCTTAATGTTATACAATTTCAGTTGTGTGGCCACAAGTGTTTGCAAAAACAACTTTTAACGTAATCGAGTACAATATTTATTAGTTTATTATGAAATTCATTTTTATGTATGTTTATTTATTTATTTATTTATTTAGGAAAAACGTTGTTAATATTTTATACAGTAATTTATGTATTTACGATGTCGACTGGGTTACTACCACAAGCGCGTGCTTGTTGTTTATATGTGTGTGTATGTATGTATGTATAGCAGTTATATAACCAAAAGATCACAAGCTTACAATGTACAAAAAGTTGTGTATACATATTTATGTGTGTGTGTGTGTGTTTGTTATTGATCACTGCAATCTTTCAAAGTACCAATGGCTTTATTATTGTTTAATATTCAATTGAAAAAATGCATTTATTTACTTAAATTATGGATTCAGTAAAAAATGTAAAGCGGTTGCGTTTTGCAAAATATGAGAAAAGCAAATCATTTACCTATTCATAAGTGAAAAAGCTCACTAAAGCAATGCATTTTTTCTATATTTTTTTTATCTTATAGTTTTTTCAATCTTAATTTTTTTTCTTTTATTCTTTTTATCGTATTTTTTTATATTTATAGTTTATATTTCTTTTAGTTAATTTTCATTTTAATTGTGCCAAGCGCACAAAGCATAAAGCACGGATTGCTTATGAAAGAGAACTTAAAGCTATTACACTTTCGATAATTATTTTTTTAAGGAGGCATTTGTCGAATTTTTATTTAAGTTTCGCTATTGGTAAGTAACTATATATTGAACTAGTGCTTCAAAAAGTAATTGGTTAATTAACTATTCTGTGATTTCGACTGAAATCGGTGTTTGTGTGCTATAATTGGAATTTAATTTGGAATAATTAAAACTTAAATTTAGAAAATTAATTTTGAAAAATTAAAATTAAAATTTAGAAAAATTACAATTAAAATTTAGAAAAATTACAATTAAAATTTAGAAAATTAATTTTGAAAAATTAAAATTAGAATTGAGTAAATGAATTTAGAAAAATTAAAATTAAAATTTGGAAAATTTGAAAAAATTTAAATTTAAATTTGGAAAATAAGTTTTGAAAATTTTAAACTAAAATTTTGAAAACTAATTTTGAAACATTAAAATTATAATTTAGAAAATTAATTTTGAAACAAAAAATTAAAATTTAGAAGATTAATTTTTAACAATTAAAATTTAGAAAATTAATTTTAAAAAATTAAAATTTGGAAAATTCATTTGGAAAAATTAAAATTTAAATTAAGAAAATTAGTTTTGAAAAATTAAAGTTTAGAAAATTAAATTTGAAAAATTAAAATTAAAATTTAGAAAATTAATTTTGAAAAATTCATTTGGAAAAATTAAAATTAAAATTAAGAAAATTAGTTTTGAAAAATTAAAGTTTAGAAAATGAAGTTTAAAAAATTAAAATTAGAGTTTAGAAAATTAATTTTGAAACATTAAAATTTAGAACATTAATTTTAATTTAAAATTTATAAAATAAATTCTTAAAAATCAAAATAAAAATTTAGAAAATTAATTTTGAAACAAAATATTAAAATTTAAAAAATTAATTTTCAAACAATTAATATTAAAATTTAGAAAATTAATTTTAATTAAAATTAAAATTTAGAAAATTAATTTTGAAAAATTTAAGTTTAAATTTAGAAAATCAATTTTGAAAAAGAAAAATTAAAATTTAGAAATTTAATTTTGAAACATTAAAATTAAAATTTAGAAAACTAATTTTGAAAAAGAAAAATTAAAATTTAGAAAATTAATTTTGAAAACATTCAAATTAAAATTTAAAGAATTAATTCCAAAACATTAAAATTAAAAAAACTCATTCTGAAAAATTCAATTTTAGAAAATTAATTTTTAAAATCAAAATGTAAGTTTACTAAATTCACTTGAAAAATTAAAATTTGGAAAATTCATTTGGAAAAATTAAAATTTAGAAAATAAATTTTGAAATATTAAAATCCAAATTTAGAAAATTAGTTTTAAATTAAATTTGAAAAATTAAAATTAGAGTTTAGAAAATTAATTTTGAAACATTAAAATTTAGAAAATTAATTTTAAATTAAAATTTATAAAATAAATTCTGAAAAATCAAAATTAAAATTTTGAAAATTAATTTTGAAATATTAAAATTTAGAAAATTAATTAAAAAAATTAAAATTTAAATTTAGAAAATAAATTCTGAAACATTAAAATTCAGATTTAGAAAACCAATTTTGAAAAATTAAAATGTAGAAAATTAAAATTTAGAAAATTAGTTTTGAAAAATTAAAATTTAGAAATCTAATTTTCAAACAAAAAATTTACATTTAGAAAATTAACTTTGAAAAATTAGAATTTAAATTTAGAAAATAAAATTTCAAAATTAAAATGTAAATTTAGAAAATTAATTTTGAAAAATTTAAATTAAAGTTTAGAAAATTAATTTAAAAAAATTAAAATTCAAATTTAGAAAATAAAATTTGAAACATTAAAATTAAAAAAATCAATTAAAAAAAAATAAAATTTTAATTTACAAAATAAAATTTGAAAAATTTCAATTTAGAAAATAAATTTTGAAACATTAAAATCCAAATTTAGAAAATTAATTGTGAAAAATTTTTAAAATAAATTTTGAAACTTTGAAAATTAGAAAATTATTTTGGAAAAAGTAAAATTCAGAAAATTAATTTTGAAAAATTTAAATTTAAATTTAGAAAATTTATTTTGAAAAATTTAAATTAAAATTTAGAAAATTGATTTTGAAACATAAAAATTAAAATTTATAAAATTAATTTTGAAAAATTTTAATTAAATATTAGAAAATTAATTTTGAAACATAAAAATAAAAATTTAGAAAAATATTTTTCTAGGACTTAAAATTCGCTGCGGTTCCGCCTTAAATTCAAGATAATAACAGGCTAGTGAAGAAATTGGCACGCCTATAGAAAATGAAATATTATTGTATTAAATAAGAAAATGGAATAATAATGAAAAATAAATAGTAAAAATACAATACTGGAAAAAATTCTGGATTTAAGAAGGGTGCAGATCGCCCAGGATGAAGTTCCGAGTGCTTGCTTTTTTATTCCTTCATCATCATCATCATAGCATCACAGCTCTGGAAGAACAATTGCTTCCGTAACAATTCCCGTCCACGTCATTCGATCATCAGCTTTTCGTTTGGTATCAGATGTGGCCATAGCTCCAAAGTCGTCTTCAATGGCATCTCTCCATGGTTTTGTCTGCCGGCCTCTTCTTCTGTCGCCTTGCGGATTTGTTTCGAAGATCTCTTTTATAGCTCTGTCGTTGCTCATTCGCAGAATGTGACCGTTTACTCCTCCACTTTACACATTGGTCACAAAGATTTGTTGTTGCTGTTGTTGCAATCGCTTAAAGCGTTTCCCATAAAATTTGCCGAATACTGCTGAAGTAGCTCCTGGTAGTCTCTGGCCGGGTGTCGTGTCCTTCCTGTAACATAGACATGACGGACGTGGGCATCCATCCAGGTTCTCTACTGATTCCAGTCAAACGCAAAGGCGATAATAAACACAAACACAAACGCAAAGGCAAACATAAAAACAACTCGCAATATATGAGGTATAAATGACTATATATGTATATGTATATTACATTTTCTCGTTAACACAAATATATATAAGTTAGATGTAAATTTAAATACAATAAAAAACGCCAAATGAACTAAAAAAAAAAACAACTCATATCACGAATCAATTAATAAATTAAAAACAAGTTAAACTAATGGTGCTAAGCACCAGCAACTAATTGTTGCAGTGCTGCATCAGCCTCTGGCAAACGATCGTTTTGAACTTAACGCTTAGGCTATCGAATATCACATCCGTATCCCGTAGCTTGTGTTGCGCCTCTTCAGCATCATTTTGATTTTGATTTAGGTGCGCCTCCTCGTGGGCAAAGTAGCTTTTGAATTTCTCATTGAAACTCTGCTCGAGCATGGTGTTGTTGTTGTTGAAGAACAATACATACGACAATTCGAGCAAATAGTAATCGAGATCGCCCATAAAGAAACGTTCACATTCGAGCATATCGAATTTTTGCGCCAAGAAGTGTTTCATCAAATAGTAAATTAAGTACTTCACATCCTGACGGCGCATCGGCACCGATCCGGTGTCCTTCGAGAAGTATGCGAAAATCTTCAGCGCCTTACTGGCGCTATTGCAGTTTTGCAAGCACAACACGAACGCATCCACAAATTTGAAATTCAACATAAGCGTCCGTATGCGATATTCCAGACGATCTTTCGAGAAATCACACACCTTGTCGGGATTGTATAGGCCGTGGAACACGTACAGGCAATAGTGTATGTACTGGCGCAGCTGTTGCAAATTTACATCCTCCTCCTCCTCCTCCTCCAAAGTCACCTCACCCTCGACAGGCGCATTCGATGTGAGCGTGCTCTGTGAGCCTGCTTCGTGTGGGGTGTGATCGCCTTTCGCTTCCAACTTTGTTGCTAGCACCAGTGGACATTCTTCCGCATTCTGCTGGCCCAGCAATGCACCACTGGCATCCGAGTTGTCTGTGACGGGTAGGCGCACGTAACTCTGCTCATCGGGGGTTATATCGTCAACAGCGGCACTGTGTTGCGCATCGTCCGCCGTTACTGTTGCAGCTGCTGGCACCACGGCCGCTGCGCCCGATGACGGCAGCAACGAAAAATTCAATGAACAGCCATCGTTCGCTTCATTGTTACTTAAATTCTCTAAGCTTGAGATCAAATCGTCGGAGTCTTGACCGGTGGCCACATTCTCACTACTGTCCGCTTGTGTTGTAGACTTGTATTGATTCGAGGGTGACGGACGTTCGAAGTGCGCCGCGTCATCGAAGCTTATGCCGGCCTCTTGCATAAACTGAGGCTGATACTTGGGTATGCTTTTCAAATAACGCACAGGCTCCGATTCCAAACGTATGCGTGGTCGTGGCAAATTTATTTCGACCGGCACGTCAACACACTGACTTTCGAGACGCATCAGTCGCTTTGTGGTGGGCAAACAGATGACACGCTGCTTCATCTTATCAATGGCCGGACCAAGATCACGACCGCACTGTTGAGCAAAAAGAAGATTTATATATAGAAAAAAAGTAGTGAAGCGAAAGCACTATTTGCGGTTACCTGTCCGTTTGAATTGCCACCGAACGCCTTGACCATATACTCGGTGGTCATGACAAGCGTAAAGTCTGCGCCGCAATCGACGTACATCGGATGATCCACGCAGTCCACGGGCGATGGTTTGCTGACGGCGCGACGCTCCTTATCTCCTGTGCCCAGCTGGTGCTCCAAATTCTTGCCCCAAGTGTACAGGGTACAAGTGGATGAGATCAAAGCAAAGTGGAAGAGCCCGCTTGAAATCTGTGAAGCATAATAGACAATCGCAAAATGAATAGCACTCACATAAGGTAGAAGATATGACTAAAAATCAACGCTCACTTGTAGTATTTGACCGGCCACCTCGGTTGTGTCCACCAAATGCGGCGTCATATGCTCGGATGGATCGACCTCAGCAACCGTCGCCGTTGCTGTCGTCACGGCTGACTGTTGTTGGGTGTCTTCTGCTTTTGCTGCAACCTCATCTGGCTCCTGCGCTAAGGGTTTTACAGATTTGAGTGGTTGTGCCACCATGGGTTTAATTTTTTCCACCAACTCCTCAACCACATCGCCCACCAATTGTATTGTGATTTCACTAGCCGCAGCAGTAGTTTCTTCAACTATGATTTCCTTCATATCGGCCTCCTTCAGTTCGTCAACCTCCACTTGCTCAACACTTGGTGCCAAGACTTCGACCAGCTCTGGCTCTTTGGTTGCAATCGCTGCATCTACGCTGGACACCGCCGCAGTGGTTTCGTTAGTCGTCTCAGCCTGAGCAGTAGGTGGTACCGTTTTGTCTACGACATCCGCAAGTATGCTGGTGGCGATTTCAGTGGCAATCGACTCGGGTGCCTCCGCATAAGCGCTTTTGGACGTGGACGTGGACGTGGCAATAGATGGCGCATTCGCAGTGTCACTGGTCAATGTAGCTTCGAAACGTTTACTTATTTCACGCCGTTGATGTTCTTCCATTTTCTGCTTAGCATTCGCACGACGCTTTATCTGATTGGCTAGGCGTAGTGCTTGTGGCGACGAGCCCCACGTATACATGCGTCCATTCTCATCGACAGCTAACTGTGGTTAATGGTGAGGTGAGTTACACTTAGAAGGCAGAGAAGTAAGTGGGGTACTTACGTTAGAAAAAAATTTGGTATGTATCAGTCTTATTCTTTCGGCGCACACGAACAGCTTTAAAGGCACCAAACTCTTCACTTGACTAGTGCAATTCATTTCATCGTCGGCAGAAATGTTGATCGGCCCTTCTTGGCTCGCGGAACCCGTACCAATCCCCAACTGGCCAAAATGATTGGAACCAAACACAAACAAATCGGTGGCATTCGCGTTGTTCGGTGTCTGACAAAGAACTAAACTGTGCGCGTGTCCCAAAGATACTTGGAGTATTTTCTAAAGCAAATTATATAAATTTTTTTAAAAAGTTTTATACAGATTTTGGCCGTGAAATTGTAAATATTATTTTCAATAAGTTGAACGAAATTCCTGAATTCAACTAAAACACACATTTTTTTATTGTTTTACTTGTTTCAGACTGAAGTCGAAATACCGACCGATCAAATAAGCAAAACAGTGTTGTTGTTGGTGTAGCAGCAGTTCAGTTGTTGTTGTTGTAGTAGCATAAACATTCCCCATACTTACATACGGGGAATGCTGCTGGAGTTACAATCATTGGATATAAATCCGGGACGTTTTGGTAACGTAGAACCGACTGTCGTGTAAACTGTAGCAAATCAGTAGGCCCTGCCGGTGCGGAGTAGTCACTGATCGTCATTGTTGTTGTTGTAGCAGCTTACTAAACCCTGTTAGTGCAATGTAGTTACCGGTCGTCTTCGCCTAGCTCATCCAAAGGTAGGCTCTGGAAACTTGCTGTTTCGACAGGTTGGGTCCAGACGGAAAGGGATGCTATGTGAGTAGGTTTGATGGGGCATGTGAAAAGGTAGTTAGTATCGTGCGGTATCCCTTCACATGCTCGACATTTGTTTAGTATGTCGGCGTCAATTCTGGATAGGTAGGCGTTTAACCTCCTACATTATCCAGAACGTAATTGTGTCTCTGGGGATGCTGTTGTTGTTGGTTTAACAGTAATGGTAGCCCTGTCAGTGTAGGGCATATCACCGGTCGTCTTCGTCTAGCTCATCGAGGGGTAGGCCCAGGAAACTTGCTGTTTCGACAGGTTGGGTCCAGAGGGAGAGGCGTGTTAGCTGAGTCAGTTTTAGGGGGCATGTGAGAGGTGGTTAGGGTCGTGCGGGGTACCTTCACATGCCGCACATGTGTTTGGAATGTCGGGGTCATGTCCCATGTCAGCCGGTTCTACGTTACCGGAATGACTCGGATTTTTCCCGACCAAGGGCTGCCGCCCCAGTATACTACCCCGGCCTAGTGAACAGCATACTAGCCCAGTCTCTGGGGATAGCTGGAGCTGGTGGTGGTTGGACTCCGATAACAGCATTCGGGGGTCGGGAGCTTAAGAAGGTGGTGTCTCCCGATAAATGTCCTTTAGTGTCTGTCTAAACACTGCCCGGCCCAGTAGTTGTCGGTTAGTTTTGTCCTGAATCCCATCGAACCTTAACGATCGTCATCATCTACCTCACCTAACGATAGGCCTAGGAAAAGTGCTGCGTTGACAGATTGGCTCCAAAGCGAGACAGGGTGTAAAGTGAGTGGGTTTAAGTGAGCATGGGAATAGGTGATTAGATTAGATTCTCTACGACCTCATGCTCTTTTGTGTATTCTACTCATCACAGTACCTCTTCCAGATCCAGTTCCCAGTTATTAAACTAAGATAGAGCTGGATTGGATTGAGCGTGTGTGTCTTTCTACTGGCTGCAGTTGGCCAAGATGCCTCAGCCTTCTCCGCATTATAGCACTGCATTCAAGGAGAAGGTACATTGGAGTCTCCAGGGATTGGTCGCAGAAACGGCAGGAGTCAATAGACCATATCCCGATCATGTGCAGATGACTACGCGGTCTACAGTGGCTTGTGAGAATGCCCGTGAGCATTCTCAGTTTATTCTTTGGGAGGATTATGAGTATTTTAAACCTCTTTTGGTTGTACCCTCCCAGTAAGGATCTCGCCTGGCGTAGCCCCATAGTTTGGTGCCAGCGAACCTCCCCTTGCCCTAGCTCTTCACTTCTAAGCTTCGTTTTGATGGTATGTGGTCCCATAGTAAGGAAGGGCTCGGGTTCTATTAATGGCGAGGCTGCAGCCTCTTTCGCCAATGCCTTCGCTATTTCGTTAACAGTTATACCCCTGTTTTTTGAGACCGAAATTAACCGGATGCGATTGTGCGTTCTTAGTAGGTTCAGTTTTTCGATATACTCAAGGGCCAGTAAGGACTTAATCTCACAGGATGACTGTCGCTCAGAATGGCAATTCGCTCAGTCCTTTCTGTCTAAGTTTACCTCTGCACATAGATAGATGACATACAACTCCGCTTGGAGGATACTTGGAAAACTACCCATCGGCACAGGTGTTTAGCATTATGCGGTATCCCTCGACCACCCCGTAAACTGCCCCGGCCTAGTGCGCTGAACCTCAACAAAACAGTGTAAAATTGTGTGTTTTACTTAAATTTCAGCCTTCAATTTTTGAAGTAACAAATATTTTCCAAAACCTTACCTTTGATTTGAAGAAAGCAACTACTTTCGGTTCCGGCACACTCTCACAATTTCCATGACCCAGCTGACCATAAATGCCCCAGCTACAGTGAAAAGAGTATACATTTTAATTATGGCCAACACAAGGAATTACTTTTTCTCACTTACCCCCAGGTGTAGAGCAGTCCATCGGCCACAGCAGCATTATGATATTGCCCCGCTTCTATGATTGTTATATTTTTGCCATCGAATGCGCGCACCAGCACTGGCTGCAATGACACTTGCATGTCGCGTCCAATGCCCAATTGCAGCAGATTATTATTGCCAAAAGCATACAACTACAAAACAGTGATAAATAAATTACAAATAAAATAGCGTAGAGTTGTGCGGGAAAAGCTGAACGCACCCCATTGTTCGTTAATACTAAAGTATGTTGTCGTCCGCATTTCACAGTATGAACTTCCAAATTCAGTTGTGACAGCAAATCCAAACTTTTGACAGCGTGCGCTGGCTCTGGCGGATCTGAAAGCGAGCAAAATTATTTGTTAGTGAAGTGAAGCAAATTATTTGAAATGTTTGCATACCGGAAGACTTGCTAACGCTATAATTACAAGGCACTCCATTCGAACCCCAAAAATAGGCAATGCCATCCACAACACAAGCGCAGTGTGCACAACCAGCGGAAATTGGTTTGAAGCGTGACGTTTCGATTGCAAACTACGAAAAACAATAAAACGTAAAAAATGTGATAGGCTCTCATGGTGGAATACCTACTTGATTGTCCTCGTAGGTTATACGAAATGTAGATAAAGCGTTTGTTATGTGCTCGCTCTTCGAACGTTGAGATTCCATATGAATGAGTACGGCTAAATACGTCTCGATGAGATTTTTACAAAAATCAAATAAAAATGTTTTATTGTCATTTATGTTGAGCTCTAGGTGACCGGAGGATATGTGCGAAACAATTGGACGAAGCACAGCTGAGAAGGGATTTAGTTGGTGTTCCAGACGCTATACCAGGGAGGAGAAATAAAGAAAACAATACAACTTTAAAACTCGCCCACTTCATCTCTGGTTGGCTTATAGACAATCAGAAGTACGAACAGGAAATAATGATAATAGGATATCGCTAAGGAAAATATTCTAATAGCAGGTTCACATATGACTGGATTATATACTTTTTCGTGCTAAACTCCCAATCCCTAAATTCGGGATTATAAAGTTATTTTTTTCGTGCAATCCTATGTTTTCTGTGTTATTGAAAATTATTATTAGGAATGGAAGGAGAAACGTCAAATAAAAATAAAAAAAATTGGACGACGGCAAAGAAAATGGGTTTGTATACATAATTCTAATAAAATTCATATAAGATTAATAATGGCTTCCTATGTAGCTAATCTGCTAACAGGTGGTGCTAAAGTAATCTTCCTATCAGAAAATGCTATACATTTTGCGATTGGCCCCTAATGCCAGTTCTGCGAAATACACGTTAATAAATAATGTTACGCTACACTGCTCCAGAACGCGGAATATTGCTGACTATTTATTTGACCAATAATCGGTCGGTGACTTTGGCACAACGTGAGTTTCGTCGCAGATTTCCTCGCCGTCCAACGCCTACTGGTGAAACACTGAGACGTTTAGCCGCTCGCCTCGAAGAGACTGGCACAACACGAGATGCTGCCAGGCGTGGCAGACCCGGAGTAGCCATTCTGCAGAGAATATTGCTGCTGTAGCCGAGGATGTCATGGAAGCACCGTCGACATCGACCAGACGACGTGCCACGCAAATGGGTATCAGTCGACGGTCTTTCCAGCGAATTTTGATACAAGATTTGAAGATCTTTCCATACAAATCCAGACGGTGCATCAGCTGTTAGCTGCTGACCGCCAATCGCGTCTAACATACGCTCAAGCCATCCTTAATCACCACCAAGAGGAAGATGATTTTTCATCAAAAATAATCATGAGTGATGAGGCCCATTTCCATCTTAGCGGGTACGTAAATAAGCAAAATTTACGCTTCTGGGGCACTGAAAATCTGCGTGTAACCCACGAAGAGCCATTACACCCGCTCAAAGTCACTGTGTGATTGGTGTGCTGTTTTCGCTGGAGGAGTCATCGGACCCTTTTTCTTCGAAGACGTCGCGGGCCAAACGGTTACTGTGAATGGTGAGCGCTACAGAGCAATGATCAACGAGTTCTTTTTGCCGCAACTTGATGAATTGGGATTGGAAAACATGTGGTTCCAACAGGACGGTGCAACGGCACACACTGCACGTGCCACAACCGATATGCTGAAGGATGCATTTCCCGGGCGCCTAATCTCCCGTTTTGGCGATTTGCACTGGCCAGCAAGATCGCCTGATTTGACCGCTCCAGACTTCTTTTTGTGGGGCTTTTTGAAGTCGCGGGTTTATGTCAACAAGCCTCAGACTCTTGCAGCTCTTAAAGACAATATCCGTCAAGAATGTGAGGTCCTATCGCCGGAAGTTTTGGCCAAAGTGATGAAAAATGCCATAAAAAGGGCTCAAATGGCAATCAACTGTGGTCGCGGCCATTTACATGACATCATATTCTCGACTCGATGTAAAAAAAATTAATAGACCAAATAAAAATAGTCCACAAGAAGAATCAAAGTTTTTCATTACATTTTTTTAATTACAGCCAAAAAACAGCGCTAGGTTACTTTTGCGCCACCTTGTATATGTGAACGAGTAAAACAATTTTTGTGGATTTATTGCTAATCACTGCATATGTGAACGTACTTTCAAGAATGATAGATACCAGACTTGCTCGTTAGGTATGGTGAAAAAAAATGTTGAGAGGAACTTTGGATTCTACGTCATTCGTTTTCTGTTTCACAAAATTTGGCTTAGCTTAGTGAAATACAAAACGAATGACGTCGGCATATCTGGCAAATTCGCTCTGAGCCGAATAACGGTCCGCTAGGTAGTATACCTCGAAAAATCGTTTTACCATGACGTACTTTAATATTCATATATACACATATCGGGTGTTTTTTTAGCTGCATGAGAACTATCCATATCGATAACTATGGTTTGACAGCTAAAAATAGCAAGCTGTGTTGACATTTCCATCCAGTTTGGCAAGTCATTTAATGCCAGAACAACGCTTCGAAACTGTAGAAAATTACTTTGAAAAAAAAAAAAACTGTTCGCTGGAGCACTGGCGGCATAATCGGTTTTTATTTCTTTCGAAATAAGTAGTTGTCGTTACGGTGAATGGCGAGCGCTAACGAGCCATACTGACTGCATTTTTTGTTTCCAAAAGCCAATAAACTAAACATCGACGACTTTTGGATGCAACAAGACGGCGCAGATTAGATTTAGATTTATTGGAGGTTTGCACTTCGACCTCACGGTATTTTGTGCTTTCTAGTCATCAGAGCACATCATCCAGACCCATTCCCTTATTAAAAAGATAGAGCTCTGGATTGGACTGGGCGTATGTGCCTTCCTTCTGGCTGCAAATGGCCGAGATGTCTCAACCTTCTCCGCGTTATAGCGACGCGTTCAAGGAGAAGGTGCATTGGAGTATCTTAGGATTGGTCACAGAAACGACAAGAGTCAGTGGGGCATATCACGATCATGTGTAGCCTGCAATGGCCAGTGAGAATTTTCAGTTTATCCTTGGTGAGAGTTTTATGAGATGTTTAAACCTCTTTTGGTTGTATCCCTCCAGTAAGGATTTCGCTTGACGTAGCACCATAGTTTGGTGCCAGCTAACCTCCCTTAGCTTTAGCTCTTCACTCATAAGCTTCTTCTTCATGGTATGTTGTTCCAGGTAGGGCTTGATTCTTATTAATGGCGAACTCGTAGCTTCTCTTGCCAATGGGTTCGGTACTTCGTTTACAGTTATACCCCTATAACCTGGGACCCAGATTCAATTTCTCGATACACACAAGGACCAGTGAGGTCAAGATACAGCGCGTTTAACAATTGATTCATTGCAATATTCAAGGCACCATAGATGCCATACCGCCAGGTTTATTGGACAAAGTAGTCGAAAAACAAGTCAAGGCGGACATGTTATATGGTATAACATATTATATATATATTATATGGTATCCTCTAACTCCTAGTTGGTTTTAGGTAAGTTTTTGTTTTGTTTTTGTTTTCCTCTCGGGAGCATAAGGCCTCGACAAGACTCTTCCAGCGTACACGGTTCTGTGCTGTTGTTTTCGCACCGTCCCATGGGATGTCGGCATCTGCTAGTTCGCGCAGCATCGACCTTCTCCAAGTGTTTTGGCCGACCGCGGTCTCTGCTCCCTTGCGGGTTCCAGTCCAGTGCCATTCTCGTGATGCTATCTGGTGGTTTTCTAAACGTGTGGCCTACCATCGCCACTTCCTGCGTTTGATTTGCCTAAGGATGGATTCCTCGTTTGTTAATCTCCACAGTGCGTTGTTGTTGTTTGTGTCGTTGTAGCAGCATAAACATTCCCCATACTTATATACGGTGAATGCTGCTGGAATGACAGTCCTTGGCCGGATATGAATCCGGGTCCTTTCGGTAACGTAGAACCGACTGTCGTGGAAACGGTGCGTCGTTACTGATGGTGTTCGGCCAGAATATTCTGCAGATCATGCGGAGGTGAAGGTTTGTAGACTCTTTGTCATGGTGTTAGAGACCAGCCATGTTTCGCTTCCGTACAATACGGACTTCACGCTCGAGCCGAGTATTCGTAGTTTAGTGCGCCTGGAGATTGGCAAAATCCCCAATACTGTGTCCATTCGTCCGAATGTCGCTCTTTCTTTATTTAGCCTGCAATTGACATCTTCATCTGCTCCACCATCTGCCGTGATGATGCCGCGGAGGTAGCAGAAGCTTTCCAGCATCCATCAACCAATATCTGCCTTGCATCATGCCGAACCTTCCACAACAACTCCAGTTCGCGGACACAAGTATGTCGGATATCATATTCAGAACAGAACGCTTAAGGTGATGGGAACCCCCCGCCATTCAATTTCCAAACTCATTGCGGTGATCACTGGCCACTGGGTGATCGGCACTCACGCGGAGAAGCTTGGAATTCCGTACAACCCCCATTGCAGAAGCTGTGGGGATCCTGCAGAGAAAGAGACCGTGGAACACTTTCTCTGCAGATGTCCGGCTTTGGCGGCTAGGCGCTTGAGATTCCTCAGCGTCCCCTTTGGTGATGACTTGATGAAAACTCCAGCCTAGATCCCTTTTCTCTCCTCCGCTACATCAACAGCACTGGATGGCTGTAGATGGTCTTATCTCCTCCCTTAATCCTTTCACAGGTAGTGGTCCACTTTATGGTATCAAAACGGCACGTAAGTGCTACTTGTAGTGTACCTGGGGTACTCTTGCCATCTTACCTACCTACCTATCATATTCAAAAATTAAATGCCATGATATTATCTACCAGATTATAACAAAAAAATGCATTCCAACAAAATTTCTGTTTCATCTGTTCCGCATTATCATTTTAAGTTCTCAAGCTTTAAAAAAAAAACACCCGATATGCGCAATGCATTTTACAAAATTTAACACCCACCTTAAGTACACAATGTCTGATGTTCGGTAGTTTCTCTTGTATGAAGCCAAAAAAGTCCACGGACACTTGCGGCAAATAGGTGATCGTTTCCGCAAACATCGGCTCGCTCAAATTATATAAACACACATTCATCTCTGTGTACCAGCCTAATGTAAAACAGTTATTGTTCCTTTCTTGCAAACAGTCTTTACGATATTTACCGAATTCTTGCCCAACAACGCTGGTCAGCGCCAAAAAGGTGTCTATGCAAACGCCACGCATCTTTGCCAATATCAGCGCAGAAGAGAAGAGCCCACTTTGACACAACACTATGCTTGTCATGTTTGTGTGGTACTTCGTATTGGTAACCAGAAAATTCCTGTGTTAAAAACAAAATATAAAAATGTATTTCTTTACAACACACCATGTACGCATTGAACCAGTCGTCTACTACTCACCACAGCGGCAAATAGTTCTTATCATTCACGGCACGCTCCGCCAATGTTATCAACAACAAATTGGCCAAATGAAATTGTGACGATGGTGACATTTGTAAATTACTAAGCGAATCATCGACGCCATAGGTGTAGTCACTTGCCGACTGCCCCTCATTCACCACATCTATTGAATTTGTGCTTGCAGAGAATGGCAGTATTGTGCGCACATCCTCCGAATGACGATATGTAATATCCTTCAGTATGCTTTTTATTATGGGGCTACAAAAATATTTCGACTTGAGCAGGTATGTCGTCTTCAATGCCATAGCACAGAGATGCATGAGCGCACATGTCTGGCCGAACATGGCCAACTTGAGAGCTGTGCGGATAGGTTTGATGCGAGCTGAATTGTATGTGACCAGTGCCTGGGTAACCTTTTTGCGACGCAACAAATAATCACCGGCAAACTCTATGCACGCTTCGAAGGCAAGATCAAAAGTGTTGCAGAATTCACGACATTGTGTCCATTCACCGGCCAAAGCGGAATCTAGGAAGATGGCGAACGGCTCCTTTCTGAAATAGGTGAAAACAATAGATTTTGCGTGAATATTTTTACAATTTTTGGGTAAATAATATGTTTGTGTTCACTTTAGTTGTATGTAGTAGACATTTTTGTTGGTGACCACATAGCAAGGATCGTAATTGATTTTGGGAAATTCATGCTTCATAATTTCCATTTGACGCAATGAGTACTCCTCTTTGACATCGGCGTTCTCATAGAATTGCACGTAGTCCATTGGCGAGCGGATGTCCTTGAAATCGAATGCTTTGGCCTTATCCTCCTTCGATATGGCTTCACTAAGATCGCTAGAGCGATAGGTGGCCATTTGATAGAGATTAAGCACGGTTTCATTTTCAAAGCGAAAGATGGTCAACTGCGAGGCGACGTTAAAGCGCTAAAAAAGTAGACAAACAAATAGGTTACTCAATGAAAAGGCAAATAGAAAATATAAAAAAATATTTACATAGCATTCACACATTTCATTTATTTATTTATTAAAGATATTTGAAGACCTGACTCGCTGTCGTGTGACTTCTTTAACTTTAACCTCATGCTGGAAAAGATCATGTGAGTCGCAGAGCTTAATCGCTCAGGCACAATTTTTTATAACAGCCTAAAATTCTTGGCGTATGCGGAAGATATTGACATCATCGGCCTTAACAACCGCGCTGTTAGTTCTACCTTCTCCAAACTGGACAAAGAAGCAAAGCGAATGGGTCTGGTGGTGAACGAGGACAAAACCAAGTACCCCCATTCATCAAACAAACAGTCGGCGCACTCAAATATCGGCACCCACGTCACTGTTGACAGTTATGACTTCAAGGTTGTAAGAGACTTTGTTTATCTAAAAACGGAGAATCTCTCATGCCAACAAGTGCTATTTTGGATTAAGTAGGCAATCGAGTAGTAAAGTCCTCTCTCGACTAACAAAACTAAAACTTTATAAGCATCTCATCATATCCACTCTAACCTATGTGGTAGAAGCTTGGACGATGACAATAACCGATGAGACGTTGTTGTTGTTGTTGTAGCAGCATAAACATTCCCCATACTTACATACGGGAAATGCTGCTGGGGTGACAGTCCTTGGCCGGATATAAATCCGGGCCGTTTCGGTAAGGTAGAACCGACTGTCGTGGAAACGGCCGATGAGACGTCGCTTAGAGTGTTTGAGAGAAAGATTCTGCTGAAGATTTTTTGACCTTTGCACGTTGGACATTAGACATTACGCAATAAAAAAGAGGTTGTCTGTAAAGTCGGTTTACTGACGATAGTTTAACGTGATAACGTCATAAGAAAATACTGATTGAATGGTTGCATTTTTCAAAAGAAAATTTTAATTTTATTTGTTTGATGGATATTTTGTATGGATATAGAGAATGAGTTAACATTAATATAATATACAGTGCACTCGCGAAAACTCGAACTAATGAAAACCAGCCCTGTCCGAGTTATCGAAATGTTCGAGTTTTCGAACGTTATGTATTTTTAATATACATATGTATATGTATTCGTTTTAACAGTTTTTATACCCTGTCCATTTTTATGGCATAGTTAATCAAAGAGATTATCTGGTTTCATGTTTTGTAGTTCATTGCCAGTTTATTTAATAAAAAATGTTAGCAAATATGAATGTTGTTTACAAATTATTAGAAAAAAAAGCAGTGATCTTGGTTTGATGTTTCTTATTTTCTACCGCATTCAATACAGCCTTTTCGCGCAGTGATTGTAGCACATTAACTTTCCTCGGGCTAATTTTTTCAGCAGTTGCCCATGCTATAGCTTTGTTGAAAACTGTTACGGCTTCGGATGAACTTATGCGCTTTTGTTCATTTCCACCTGTAGCTTCAACTTCATCTTCGGATTCGCTTTCTTCAATAGCTTCAACCTCTTCAATCAAGTCGTCGTTATTCCAGTCTCTTATTTCTTCTTCTGTGAAAGTAGTCTAATAAATATTTATTATTGTTATCGTGTGTTTTTTTATTTACATCAAAACCATAACTACCTCAGGATGTAAGTGTTCGAGAATTTCGGCAGCTTCTTTTTCCATACTTTTAGCTTCAGCTTCTATTTGGTTTTTCAAGACACTAAGTGGAATGTCATCGTCGTCATCGTCTTTCAGGTTTGCAAAGTTTAAAATATTTGTCCAGCATTTCGCCAACGTCTCCTGTCTCAATTTATTCCAAGCTCTATCCAAAAATGTAACAGCATCTCTCAAGCTAATTTTTTTTAATGATTGGATCAAATCGCAATCATCGGAGAAAATAGCTGCCAAGAGAGAATTTCGGTAATGTAGCTTTGTTATTCCTATTACGTTTTGATCCATTGGTTGAATCAAAGGAGTTACATTCGGCGGCATAAACATCACCCTAATTAAACCATCTTCGGATCTTAATGTGTCCTCGTTTGGATGCGAAGGTGCATTGTCAAGCAAAAGTAATGCCTTTTCAGGTAGTCCTATATTTTTTAAATAAGTTTTCACCTATGTAATAAAAAAAAAATTGGTTTTTTAAAGGGTGTTTAATTTGTAGTCAAATATGAACTTGCCTGTGGTACAAACGAAAAGTGAAACCAATTTTGGAACAGAGTTGATGTCATCCAGGCTGATTTTGAGCTTCGGTACTCCACTGGGCAGTTAAAATGCCTAAATGCACGCGGATTTTCGGCTTTTCCAATGACAAGCATTTTAACCTTGTGTTTCCCAGTAGCATTCGCACACGCCAGAAATGTGATGCGCTGTTTTTCAGATTTGTTTCCCGGTGCCTGCTTTTCCATTCTAGAAACGTATGATTTTCCCGGAAGGAGCTTCCAATATAACCCGGATTCATCTGCGTTGTAAATTTGTTCTGGGCATAGTTCAAGCTCCAGAATTTTAGCTTGTAACTGAGTTTTGAAAGGCTCCACTAACTCTGGTCGCGAGGATAGTTTTTCCCCTGAGATTGAAATCAATCGTATGCCATGCCGTTTTTTAAAATTTTGTAGCCATCCATCGCTGGCAAAGAAGGTTGAGCCATTCTCGCCATATTTGGCATGC
Organism: Anastrepha fraterculus; assembly: GCA_037575425.1. Taxonomy (NCBI): domain Eukaryota; kingdom Metazoa; phylum Arthropoda; class Insecta; order Diptera; family Tephritidae; genus Anastrepha; species Anastrepha fraterculus. Next base: position 204,737 of record JAYXIM010005268.1, on the reverse strand, counting down.
AACTCCTTAGCTTTCTTTTTCAAAATTAATCCATTTATAGGATAATTCTTGCTGTGTTGTAATAAAAACCACATGTAAAGCTTTTTTCCATTTTTGGCAATTCTGAAGAGCGAAGCGTTTTACGTTTTCCAGGGCCCGATAGCGTGTTATTAACGCATTCCAAAATTTTGTTTTCATTTTTCACAATTCCACAAATTGTGGACTTGGCAGTGTTATATTTTTTGGATAGAGCTGTGATACTAACGCCATTCTTGGCCTCGTTAATTATTTCAGCCTTTTTTGATAAACTCAAAACATTTAGTTTTCGTCCCATTATAAAACGCAAATAAATTTGATCTTAACCGCGCAAAATCCCGTGTATCACTGACAAATATGTATCAATCAATTTAAAAGAAAAGTTCCGTAATTAGCAAGAAACCTAGCCAGTGCGGCGCCTTAGAATGAAACAAAAGACGCACATAACGACAAAAATTTGAATACTGGCCGTTACAGCACATGCAAAACGACAGTTTCTCACATGTTTTTCCATGAAAAAAGAAAATAATTGTTCGAGTTTTAGAGTAGCTACATTTTGTTCGAGTTTTAAACTAGTCAATGGAGAAAAAAAAATGTTCAAGTTTCCGAATGTTCGGGTTATCGTGTGTTCGAGTTTTCGCGAGTGCAGTGTAATATACTTTAACATAACATAACATAATATAACATAACATAACATAACATAACATAACATAACATAACACAACATAACATAACATAACATATCATAACATAACATAACATGCTGTTCAAGCAAGGTAACGACGTATGAGCAAGATAACGACGCATTTTTTGGTGCGTGCAGCCGGCTACATAGAATTATAAGACGTTATCACGTCAAAAAATAATAATAATATTAAAACAACAGGTATTATTAACAAACTTGGTTTTATTTAAAATTCTTCAAGTAAATCAAATTAATAATAATCAATAAGAAGGCATATGCAAATACTGCAAATACAAATACGTGAATTTATATATGTATTGTACATATGTGCATATACATACACATATACGCTCACTTAAGTAGGAGAGAGCAAGATGTCGAACGTTGCCGTTCGTTTGCTTTGTTTGCTTTGTCGTTCGTTCCGCGCTTTCGCTTGCAGTTCATTCAAGGTAACGGCAATGAGCAAGGTAACGACACATTTTTTCGTGCGTGCAGCCTGTTAAATCGAATTATAAGACGTTATCACGTCAAAATCCAACGACTAAGTTGGCTGGTAATGTCGTCCGAATGGTTACAAACCCTCCGGCTCTGAAAGTATTCGATGCGGTACCAACTGGTGGTAGCAGAGAAAGAGGAATGCCTCCTCTGCGTGGGAAAGATCAGGTGAAGAAGGATTTGGTTTCACTTTGTGGGTCCAACTGGAGCGGGTTAGTACGAGAAAGAAACGACTGGCGCGCTTTGTTAAACTCGGCCAAAGAAGAAGAACAAGAAGATTTGAAGACCTAAACACATTAGGTCTGTTCATGTAAAAAGTCTCCAGTAGCTTAATTTTCGAGAATTCGCTCTCAAAGAGAAAAATATCAAAGAAAGTACGTACGTAATGATGCGGAAGCGCTAGTTGGATTCTGAAAGAATCACCACTTTAACCAACCAACCAATCAACATGAACGTGAAACCAGTAAAAATTTGTAAATTTTACGAACAGCTGATTAAATTGTTTTTAGGAAAAATCACAAAAATAAACATTTGCCCAGTTGTTGTTGCTGTTGTAGCAGCATAAACATTCCCCCCATGTAGGTATGTACGGGGAATGCTGCTGAAGTGACAGTCCTTGGCCGGATATAAATCGGGGTCGTTCCGGTTACGCAGAACCGATGTGAACCGAGAAGCGTCGCGGGAATGAATTTTTCCAGTTCAGCTATCTCATATTAAAAACAAAAACAAAAAAAAATTTGTAAAAAAAAATATACAAAAAAAAAAAATAAAAAAAAAAAAATAAAAAAAAGAATAAAAAAAAAATAAAAAAACAACAAAGTAAAAAACAACAATATAAAAAAAAAATTATAAAAACAATTAAAAAAAATAATAATAAAAAAAACTAAAAAAAAAAATTTAAAAATAATTAAATAAAAAAAAAAATATAAAATAAAAATTATAAGAATAAAGCAAATAAAACGCAAAATAACGAGCTTCGGCACTGGGATCCCTACAAAATGCTGTATATCAAAATTCTTTTCGTACGAAATACTGTAAATTAACGTAACAAAATTCTGCAGTGACAAAATTCTGTATTTACAGAATTCTGTATTTACAAAATTCTGTATTTACAAAATTCTGTATAAACAAAATTCTGTACTGTCTTAAAAAAATTCTGTACTGACGAAATTCTGTATTAACAAAATTCTGTATTGAAAAAATTTTGTGTTGACAAAAGTCAACGAAAAAAGGAGTTCTACGCAAAAATATGGTGGATTGCGTAGGCGGAGTTGGACTGATGAGGGTTATTTTTTTGAGGCGTGGCCGAAGGCCGCCCACGCGAAAAGGAGTTCTACGCAAAAATACGGTGGATTCTATCGAAACTGAAGAAAAAAAGTGCGCACTTTTTTTATAAAATTTGTTGAATTTCTTATCATTTACTTACAGCATTTCGGCAATACAGAATATTTTTTACAGAATTTTGAAATACAGAATTTTGTATACAGCATTTTGTAAACAGAATATTGTATCATACAGCATTACGTACCCAACCCTTCGGCACCATATTATTTTATTTTGTATGCAACAATTTGTTCCATTTCATCATCCCTGTCAGATGAAGAACATTGCATTAGCAATTGTTTTGTTGTGTCAATCACAGCTTTCTTCATATTCTCCTTTCTTCCGTCTATGGATGCATTGCCAATTAGTTAATAACCAAGACGTACTAGCATAAAACACAAAATATAACTTCAATGCTTTCGATTTGAATTTTGGAAGCTCTAGCGAAGGTGACTGGAGGCTGTGCTTCAGAAGTGCATATCTCTATATAATCGGCCGATTCCTATTTAATACCCGACTTCAAATAAACTTTATAAATAAACCATTTTGGGTGTTTGGCCGAGCTCCTCCTCCTATTTGTGTGTGCGTCTTAATGTTGTTCCACAAATGGAGGGGCCTACAGTTTCAAGCAAGCCGACTCCGAACGGCAGATATTTTTTATGAGGAGCTTTTTCATGGCAGAAATACATTCGGAGGTTTGCCATTGTCTGCCGAGGGGCGACCGCTATTAGAAAAAAGTGTTTCACCGAGATTTGACCAACCCATTCGGCTACGACGGCCTTTACTTACATTTTCCAATTTAATAACCAATTTTTTCTAATTCAGAACTTTGACGCAATTAACAAATTTTAATTCGTGTTTATTTTTACTTTGTGTCAGCTGTTTTGCTCACTTGCAAATTCTTACTCCAAATTTATCTATGTAGTAAAAACTTGCAACTTCCCATCAAAGTGAAATGTCATTTTGCTCTCTCACTTTCCCCTACTTTGGAAGTTTTCTAGATGCATGAACACCAAAATTTGATAATTTGTAAGAATTCTTACAAATTATTTGCTTCATGAACAGACCTATTCTACCAATTCAAAACGAACTGTTCACTAGACAGGGCTAGTTTACTAGGGCCGTAGCCCTTGGTTGGGAAAAGCCCGAGTCATTCCGGTAACGTAAAACCGGCTGCCATGGGAATGCCAGTTCTGGATATTGTAGCAGGTTAAACTCCTACTTATCCAGAATTGACCTCGACATACCAAACATATGTCCGGAACCACGCACGACACTAACCTTTAAAACGTACTCATCTAACACCCCTCTCACTCTGGTCCGAAGCTGAAGAAACAGTGTGTTTCCTGGGCCTACGGACGAAGACGACCGGTGATATACCCCGCACTGACGCGGCTTCTATTACTGCTACCACAACAACAACAACGAATTCAGAATTTCCAATCTATCTGCCTTAAAGCGCGTACTTCATTATTATTATTATTTTTTAATCTTATTCAATTATTATATTTGGTTCTATGAGTTACTCACATCCTCCTCGCCAGTACGCAGAGACGCCATGGCACTGCTGATCACGCCCACTGCATTCACCGCATTAGATGGCGACAGGCTGTCGCTGCTGGATGTCCCACTTGTGGTCGCACTCGTATCCGCACTCGTATCGGCACTCTCCGCTGCTTCTATGTTGATGTCACTGAGTAGTGTGTCATTATCTTCGCTAAAATCCGTCACGTTCAACACTTTTTCGGCATAATTTTCCTCTTTCTCAACATCTGTGTCGCGATTCTCCTTCTCTGTATTTTTCTCCGCATGCTTTTCGATATTCTGCGTTGAGGCCGTTTTTGAATTATCGCCGTTTATATCAACATATTGTATGGTGTAGAGCAAATTTGAGCTAATCAGAATATCAAAACAATTCTTCGGGATTTTATATAAAAATAGAGGCTTCAAACTAATATCAATGTTGTGCACGGTCAGACTGTTGGTATGACTATGTAGCGCGCTTAGCAGGTAGGTGCTACGCAGATTCTGAATGGTGTAAAAGGAACCAATGGAGTTGTTAAGTACCTCGGGGGTGAGTGACGGTGAGTCCATGATAGCAAAGTTGCCAAGAGTATTTTCAGGCATGTCTGCAACGAAAAACAGCATAGATTAGAAATGCATTAGAGTGCAACAAGTAGGATCGTAAATAACATCAGCTCAAATTTACAACGAAACGAAACTGAGAGGAGATGAACAAATGTTTGGCGGGTATATTTGTACAAAGAACGCAATAACGCAGGTGAATTAAGAGTACGCGCTAAGTGAGTATTGAAATTGGAGTTTTGTATGTCTGATTTCACTAACTGTTCGGCGAGAATGATTGTAAGCATGGCAACAACTCGTGTGTTGTGGCATAAACTTTGACTAAACTCACCGCGTTTCTCACGCAATCTATTCAATAAAATTACAATACATTTTATAACTGAGAAATTAAGAAAGGAAAAGGTTTTATAAAAAGCAAATTACAGTTTTAGAAAATACAGTATGTACAGAATTTATATACGAAATAATGTTCGAATTTAATTTTTGGTTTGATACTTTCAATTTATTTATGCGCGATTACTTATGCGTATTAATAAAATTGTTTACTTACAGTCTTCGAGTTTTTGCCGATTATCAGAGAGGCGCATTTTGATGGCATTTAGCTTCTTTGTGCCCAGGCTCTTCAATGAGGCTAGACGTGCGCGCGCCGCTGGCAAAATGCCAGCACGTGCATTCACATCGTCCAGATCGGGCAGCTGTTGTTGGGTGAAACGCACCCCCGACGAAGAGCAGCTCGCATTGCCAGTGCTTGTAGTAGTTGAACAAATACTGTGGATTGCGCTGCTGTTCGTTGTACCAGCATTGTTGCCACCTAACGCTGATATGTTTGTCGTGGACGCCGTGTCTAATTGACGATTGATAGCTACAGTGTACGGTGGTGGCGGTGGTGGTATTGCTGTTTTAGGCATTTGCGTATGTGTACCAGGAATAAAGACCGAACGTCGTAGTGAGTGACTCGCTTGCGGTTGTGTTGCACTAGTTGTTGTTGCCGTGGCTGAAGTGCTGGGGGTCTCGTCGTTTCTCAAGAAAACATCCTCATCCAGTTGACTATTGTCCGAAGCTGGATCAGAGCAGTTACTTTGAGTCTTTAGAGGCATAACAATTTGCCAATCACTATCGCGGCCGTGCACTGTGTTCGGTGATAGCTCGCCGGGATAAATGTATTTAATGGCCTTTTGTTCCAGCAGTAATTTGAATTGCTGCTTTAAAGATGAAGTAATCTGCGACCGTTGAAAAAGATGAAATTGGCATTTTTTTGTCACATAAAATAAAATGTTCGCTTTTTATACTTACCAGCAAAATGACGCTGTCGAAAGAGCTATCCTTGCAGATGAGTAACTTCACCACAGAGCCCGTCTCAATTGCGGTGCTCGCGACAAAAGGGCAATTTGGACTTAAACCCACAAAGCATATGGAACCATCCGAATAGCCGATAACAGCACGATTCACACCGTCAATAGTTTGCCACCAAACAACCGCCAAGGGATAAGGGCAAGTAACTGATGCCATGAAGGAAGCAGCCATGACTTGCGCATTGCCCGTCTTATCTTCGCTGACGTTTGGTGGTGCGGTGGGTGCAAGCATACTGGCGGGCACATCATGGCTATAAGCTTCTAGATTCGCATCCGCTACCAGTTTTGGTTCAATATTCACCTCAACTTCCACTAATAATTGTGACGCCTGCACGACACTTTCACGAGAATTTGAAAGTTTTTCACCCTCTACGGGCTGCTCGGTGTCCGCCACGTTCTTTTGCTGGTCTTGGCTTTCGTGTGTTGCGTGATCCGTTGGAGGCGCAGGTGATGATGGAGGCAGTAGTTTTGCGGTTGTTTCGAAGGGTGTCGCCTGATTAGGACACTTTTTTGAGTTGGGACACTCATGCGGCCCCACAAATGGGATGATGTACGAGGTAATTTGTATTGTGCTGTATGGCTGTTGCGGCGGGTGCGTTGAATTCGTTGGCTCCATGAAAGTTTTGTCCACCACAGCTAGGGCTGGTACAATGTGCAGTGTGTTGTCGAAACCTTGCAATTGGGAAGAAAAAGAAAAATATGTTATTTTCCAATCATCACCCAAAAACACTATTATTTAAATCTTTCCAAGGAAGTAGATACTCGTTTCGCTATGTTTTGGGTAAACGAGTGAGCTCAGGAGAATGTATTCAAGTGAATAAATAAATATAAAATAAAAATTTAAAAAAAAATATTAAAAAATATATATATATAAAAAACTATATAAAAAAAACTAAAAATAAAATTTAAAAAAATATAAAAAAACTATATAAAAAAATAGTATGAAAAAAATAAATAAATATAAAAAAAAAATAAATAAAAAAAATTAATATAAAAAAAAAATTAATAAAAAAAAAAATTTTTTAAAAATATATAAAAATATACATAAAAAAAAATAAATAAAGAGAAATAAATAAATAAGCTGATGGCCTAGCCGCTAATGCTTTTTAATTCATTGAGATTGTAATTCATTACTTTTCCAATCCAATTTTCAAATAAAAAAAAAAAATATATATATTTTATATCCATTTATTCAGCTGATAGCCTCTGATGCTAGCGCTGCATGTTTTTTAGGTTCTACATATGTAAATTTACATCCATTTATATTGGAATGTTTGTGTAAAATCTGTTTGCAATATAACTTATTTCACTTAGTATTCGTTTAAATTTGTTATATAAGGCCTTTACTTAGCAAACCAAAATATGCGTGGATAAAAAAATATTATAAAAAATTAAAAAAAAAAAAATAGTATAAAAAAATAAATTAATATAAAAAAAATAAATAAACAAATAAAATTAAAAAATTTATATAAAAAAATTATTATAAAAAAAAAATAAATAAAACAAGAAAAAAATATTAAAATATACATAAAAAAATTTAAAATAAATTATATTTATATCCATTTATACTGGCATTTTTGCGTAAAATCTATTTGCAATATAATTTATTTGCCTTAGTGTTCGTTTGCATTTGTTATATAAAGCCTTTACTTAGCAAACCAAAATACAATGAAAAACAAGAAATATTTCAAAGTGACTTAAATATAGATATGTACATAAATACATATAGGGACTTCATGGGATCACCAACTGTTCCGCTCAAATACTTTTTTAAATTAAAATCCACATTTCATTGATATGAAAATTGTGCAAACTCAATTTACAGCGACAGGCTGTCTACAACGACAATGACGTTATATTAGCGCACAAGGCATTGACGTTCACAGTACATGCGAAAGCGTAGACGAGGCCGTAGGTCTTTTGCATTTATCAAAGTATTGGCACTTACTGCACCCCCTTGGTTTGCTACCCCGTTACTTTCCCGGTTCAACGTACCCAAACACCTATGCGTAGATAGCGCACTCGTCTGCCGCAAAAATCAATTGATAAACAAACACATAACACAAGCAGTAAAAAAACAACAAAAACGAAAATCAATAGCATAAAAAACGTGGGGGTAGGGGGCGTACGTTCAGCAATACAATAAATAATGTGACACACATCTCTTGGCTGCAATTTTTGGTCTAAATCAGAGAATATGCAGCTTTAATCACGGTGCTTATACTATACCCAGCTACACATTCACATTTACAGTAATATACACGTTTGGTCACCACCATGTTGACGCAACACACGTATTTTGAGCTCCCCCGCCCCTATTTTGCCTGATTTCATAGCTTCTTTTTATACCCTCATAAATAGTAATAATCGGGGAAATTCTGTAATTCACTTGCGAGTGATATTCCCTACCAATTGCATAGAAATTCACTCAGAAGTGAATTAAAGAATGTGGCTGTTTAATAATTTTAATGATATTTGCGCGACGTATCCATTTAACCATGTAGAATCGGCGCTGCCAAATAATATTCGTTTCTCCCAAGGTCATAATACTTACATAGCACTAAAAGCCACGTTCCGGAGGGATCAAAACAGACGTCATGTATTACTCGATTGGTGCGTCGAAACCAAGAAATCAATTTTAGCACTTCCTGTCCACCTTCGCTCGTATAGCGCAGCACAATGTCATTTTCCTCTGAGACGAGACACAGCAGTTGTTTGCGTACATCGTACTCGCTGACCGTGGATAATTTGCAATTCAAATTAGTAATTAATGGACGAAGCTCAAAGATTTCCAGTTCCTTTAATAACGCGGACATCCTGATTTTGATTCCGTTTTGAGGCGGTGGGCTAAACGGCTGCAGCACGATTGTATTTGTATGTGGAAGAGAAAAGAATTTCAGTTTTACGATTACACTTTTCGTTCTGCATAGATTTTTTATTTTTTTTTTTGCTTTGATTTTGCACACACCGTTAATGCCGCACACGATTATAGGGAAATATATATGCCTGGCCGAAATTTTGTGAACTGCTGTTGGTGCTGCCCTTTCCTCGCTGAAATTTTCCCGTGCACCAACACCTTTCCACCCTTTCCTCTTGCTTATCTTACTTATAACACCTTTCTATCCGTTGTCTAGCGTTGGTGTTGGTGCTATCTGGTTGCAGTTAGTGATCACTTCTTTGATAATAATTCGCTTTCAATTTACATTTTACATATTTATAACATTTATTACACTTTATTTATAATGAGTGCTTATAGTTTCGTACCAAATTTCGTCAAATTTTCTTCAAAATATCTTCTACAACGGTACGTATTCTTAAACGTAAATCTCCTTTTCGCACCATGAAAATTTCTATTCCTTTTATTACGAAATGTCAAATGCAAGCACACAACAGAAAACGAAAATTCCGATTGGTGACAAACTGCCTGATACCGAGTGCTGCCACCTCGACAAATTTAATGCTAACATAAAAGTTTAACTTAAATTCAAATACATATAAATTTCGTTTTTAGATGCGCTTTATTTGACGACAAGTTTATGAAGAATTCGGCGAAAGAATACAAAATTATTGAATATAATACTATAATATTTCACTATAGATTTGAAATACGAAATAATTAACTAGCGAGGTTTTTGGTGTGTGACTTCCCGCAGCCGTGCGGAAATATATCTTGGCGAATATTTCTTCGAGGACCTGTGAAATTTTCAAAATGTCTCACTGAAGGGATTTATTATCTTCTAAAAAAGATCTAAGTGGCTTAAGGGGTTAGAGGTAGTCATAGGCCTGAAAAAATGATGATTTTCAAGAATTTTTTTTTTGCTAGTCAATTGCGAGGACGTCCAAGGTTAACCTGGCTTGACCAAGCCATAGCCGACCTGAAAGAGCTACGAGTTAGGAGCTGGAGTTCTGTTGCTATGAACAGTGCAGATTGGAAGAGAGATTTTGGATGAAGCTAAAGCTCACCCGGAGCTGTAATCGCTACCTGATGATGATGAGTCAATTGATTTATTTTACAAAAATAAACACATGGCATTAATACATTATATTTCGACTTGACTTTAGTAGAATTTCAAAAAAAAAAATTAATAATTGTAAAAGTTATCGCTGTTTGTGTGGAGCCTGTTCCTTCAGAAGTCCCTTGCGTTGATCATCAGAAGTCCTTGGAGACATCTAAAATGAATCGGACAGAATAAATTAGTTTTAGTAATAAAGGGTTTTTCAATTGGCGCGGGTCGATTTTGGCGCCCTGTGGCAGCCATATTGTTTTGGTGACATCTGTCATGTTTATTATTCAGTTGTTTATGCCAAATCATCATGGCAAGTTACACGATTGAACAGAACGTTCAAATGATAAAACTTTATTATCAAAATGAGTGTTCATTAACGCAAACGTTGCGCGCATTGCGCCTATTTTTCGGTAGACGGGGCCACCAATTTCTTATGATCACAGTGAACAAACGTACCATTTGCACCAAAAATAAAAATAAATAATTGTGGCGTGCATCTTGTTGTTGTTCCACAAATGGAGGGGCCTAGGCATAGTTTTTTATGAGCAGCTTTTTCATAGCAGCATATTACACTCGAAGGTTTGCCATTGCCTGCCGAGGGGCGACTGCAATTAGAACAAAAACACCATTTGTACTACATTTTTGAATATTAAGTAAAAAATTTAATATTTAATAATCAATTAAAAAATTTAATAATTCATAAAATCACAATAAAAATTAAATTTACCAATGTAAATTTTCTTATAACAATTAAAGGGGAAGAAATCACTAAAATTCTGGCCTCACAAAATTTCCGCTACTGTAAACGGAGACACAAACCAGAATAAAATGAAAGCGACCAGTACAGTGGAAAATATTCTTGTTATAAACACAAAAATGTAGTGTAAAGACGTCAATTTTTATAAACATTTTCTTCCGAGAGGTGAATCTTTAACACAATGCAATTTCAAATTTGTGAAACACTCAAATTGCTCTTTATGTACTACAAATATCTGTTTGCTATCAAGAAATTATTTAGCTGATACACACACCTTCCTGTCATACCACCAGAGAAATACCACCATTGCCCAACATTTCTTTCTTTTTGTAATGTTTCCCTTTCCTGTATTTTCATTTTCACATGCATACGTGCATATGTACGTGCTTACATGCGCTAGTATATGTAAAAGTATATTCTTACATTCATTGTACATGCATACATATTTACTTATCTTCTACTTTCAAATTCATTCGATAGACGAGTGCTTATTAAATATGGTATGCAAATATTGAACTGAAATCAAGGCCTTTTAGTGAGGCAGTTGATTTATTAGATCTAGTAATGTGCAAAGTGCCATAGTCCTAGTGAGCTTGGTAGTACATATATCAGTTTCGCTGGTTTAGCTACGCTCACTGCTCCGCATATACATACATATTTGAAGAGCGGAAGCTCAACAAGTAAATCGCTCATATAAATGAGCACTGTATATGTACATATATAGATGTAGATATGTGTGAGTGTGCGGATATGAAGGCTTTTTGTTTCTCGTAGAGAGTGATCCGTAGAGAGTGTGATCCGAGTACAACAAAAATAATAAATAACAAGATTCTGATAATGGGATCGTGTAGAGAACAAAAAAACATGCGTGAATTGGCGGTTTGAAAGTTCATGTCTGAACGTTTTTTCAGAGGGGGTCAAAGTTCCCTCCTCCAGCACATTCTTATACTAAATCGTCATAGAAGAGCACGTGATCTGACAACGGTTTCTAGTAAGAGAGAATTTAATTTTAGCGATGGTCAAAGTTCTCACCCTCTTGCTTATTCTTACGGTAAATTGGCGTAGAAGACTATGTGATCCTTACATTTTAGATATGTAAGTTAAGTCCATAAACTATTGACGGCCACCCACGTAAGAGGATCTGCTCTCTGATGTCTTTTCTAACATCATAAGTAAAACACTTAACGGCATCGCTAACATTTCCATACCAAGAGTACGCCGAATGCTGGGAGAGCAATTTGTATGGTGATTTACTTTAGTATATTTGATTGGAATGGAATGTAACACTTATGAATGGCAGCGGAGAGCGAGTAAGCGGTAGCTTCATACTGCTCTTATTGGAGCAAGTGCTATGAGTATAAAGTTGCATATGGATCAAGACAAGCGTTCTGTTCCACTACTCTGTTAAAAACGGAAATAAATATTTAAAATAAAAAATATTCTTTAATTTGTACATAATTATATGTATGATGTTTTTGGCAGTTCTAAAGGAAAGAGAACCGGGACTAATTTTCTGAAACATATTAACTCTCTAACTGTTGAATAGAACGATATCTTTTGTCGCTTTTTGAGAAAGGGCAAAAAATTATCACAACAAAGGGATATAACGAGGTAACGTGTGGTTAAGTTTCAAGGGCCGGTGTTGATTTTGAATAAAATACAATTTTTTTAGGAAATTATTATCATTTCTCTTTATTGTGATAATATTGGCATGGATCAATTACGTATAGAACAAAATATCGGCCAAATGGACGCCGCGGCCTCGGCGGCACACCTCCATCCGACGGTCCAAATTTTAGATGACGCTGAGGCATAATTGAGGTTCTATGCCGTTAATTTGCCGAATTATCTCATCCTTTAGCTCTTGAATTGTTGCTGGTGGCTTATCGACGTACATCTTTTCTTTCAAATAACCCGAAAGAAAGAAGTCCAACGGTGTCGTTGACGTTTAGGTGTGGTTCACATTCAACATCGACCCTTGAAATTTAACCACCCTTTACATGTATTGCAAAGACGGCTCCCGTACGGAAAGTGGCATTGTTATATACCGAATTCGCAGACTTTCAATACCAACCTGCAATTGATAAAGAGCAAAGTGTGCACCTATTTTTATTGAAATGTATACATTTTTGCACGGATGGATGAACAGGCATCGCAAAATCGGCTTCTCTCATCATACTGAGCATTTTGTTAATAAATATCTATTTCGATTCCGTAATGTTGCTACAAATAACCGTTAAGTGAACGAAATTTTAATAGCCTCGTGCATAAGGCGCGCGGGTTTAAAAAGAGTTTCAGGCGCTATCCAGCAAACATATTATATAAAACCCAACTTTTACTCAACTTCATTTGTTTTAATTGGCAAACACTAACCTGTATCTCCGAATTATTAGCAGGAAGCTCCACTTGGAGCCTTCACGGCCGTATACGCCTAGGGATAGGGCTGTATGCGCCACCAAAGGAAGCAGCACAAATTTACCACCACCAATAAAGTTCATCTGACACAATCGACTTGACATGACACTTACAAATGATATTGCAAAAGTACTTCGATTCGAGCCGCTTAACCATAAATGCACAACAACAATAACAATACAAGTGTATATTTGTAAGTTTGTCGTAAGAACGCAAGAACATTGCACCGCTGGATGGCCTGAATTCATAGCACAAACACGCATGATGTTGTTGTTTGGTATTGTTATTGTAGTACTACCAAAAATGGGATGAACTCAATTTGCTGTTATTACAAGAACTTTATGGCTGCCCTTTTTAATGAGATTCATGAGATTTTGACTATACGCACGTAAGCCCATATACAAACATACATACACACATACAGCACAATGCATACAAATATATAAGTATGTGCATACGTATGTATATTTACGGTATTCACTTGTGGATTCTCAACTCAACCAGCGTCCAGTTGGCAAAAGAAATTCAGATAATAAAAAAACCGATAAAATGAGGGAGGAGGATTTCCCTGTTAAAAATTGAAAACAAAAAAAAAACACTTTTGCCTTCAGCTGCGCCTGGTTGCCTGCCAGCTATCCAGCCTCCTTGTTTGAAGGTGCTCGTGCTCATGCTCATGTTGTTGTTGTTGTTGTTGCGAGGTTTTGCTGGGCGCTTTACGGTGCTGCATTCTTGTTGCTGTATTCACAATGAAATGCGAATGGAATTTGTGGCTAATGCAATAACAATAATAACAACAACAATAAATATAATAACAACAACAAAAAAGAACAACAACAAAAACAGCAAAACCAACAACAGCAACAATGTCGGCCAACAACAACAACAATTAAAACAACAACAAAAACAGAAAAAACAACAACAACAACATGAGCAACAACAACACCACCAGCAGCAGCATCAATCGTTGCAGCATAGCAAATATGGCTCAACAATAATAGCAACAGTAATAACATTAACAACACGAATGATAGCAACAACAACATTAACATCACCAACAATAGCAGCTACAACAAAACTAAGTAGTCCAGTATATAACAACATAACAACGACGTCAACAGCAATAAGCGTGTTCGAGTCCTGCGATAATCGCTGCTCGCGCGGTTCTGCCTGACAAGTAAACAATGCTGTGAATTTGATTAAAATCAACTGCGTGCCGCGCTGCCGCAGCAGTCGAGTGCAAATGCGCTCCATAATAAGTGCCATGCCACCAAATCCCATCGATTTCTGTGTCTACCTTTTGGTTTGCGGTTGCCGCCACTACGCTGCAAATGCGTTTGCTTGTTGTTGTGGCGGTCAAAATGTGTGCATAGGCATGTGCGTATGTGTGTACGTTTTTGGTTTTTTTTGTGCTTGCAATATTACGAGCATTGGCCAAGAAACTAAATATTATTTTATGGCAAATGCAACATACTTGGCCTGAGGCTGTTTTGTTGTTGTTGTGCAATCTCCGTTGCTGACTGCATTCGCGATGATTTGGTGTGGCTTATTGAAATCTTGTTTGTTGTCCCCCAGGTGATTGCGCGCACTAATTGTAAAACGCCGTCTCCGTTGGGTCCTGTGGCTGGGTATGTCCCAAAGACCGTAGATAATGGCCGTTTTTGCCACATTCAAAAACATGTGTAGCACGTTTGTATGTAAGTATGTATTGCCTTGGCGTATGCGCGAGTACATATGGAAGTAGTTGTGGCAATAAGTTGGATTCTTTCATTGGATTCGTAAAACTTTTACCGAAACATTTCAATTGTTAAACCAAGTTTTTGTTGAAGATTTTGCACCCCTTGGTATGAAAGCTGTCGTGAGGATGCGAATGATGACTGACATGTTGCGAACTGAAACCATCAAACTTCATTTAAATGCGTGGGATTGAAACAGAGGTTTTCAAAAATAAAAATGTATCCATTTTTGGCGAATATTTGGGCTGCCCTAACCGAATGAATGGGTTGGTGCGTGACTACCATTCAGGAGTGCGTAGGTTCGAATCTCCATGCATGAACATCAAATAATACAAACAGTTTTTTGTCGCCCTCGGCAGGTAATGGCAAACCTCGCAGTGTATTTCTGCCATGAAAAACCTTCTCATAAAAAAACTAAAAAAACCAATTGCCGTTTGGAGTCGGCTTACTGTAGGTCCCTCCATTTGTTGAACAACATAAAGACCCAAGCCACAAATAGGAGGTGGAGCTTGGCCAAGCCCCTGACAAAAGTGTGCGCACCAAGTATTTATTTATTTATATTTATACTAAACTCTGGTGCGGACAATGGCGAAACGCTCGTCCATCGGAGTGGCTAAAAGTTGGCGAAGAAGTCTCTCTCATTAAATCGAACACCGAATTAGCGGCATATAGTAACTGTTTGGACCTTGTGGTTGTTGTTATAACAGTTCATCAAACCCTGCAAAGCACTGCGAAGGCAGAGCCCAAGAAACATGCTGTTCAGACCGACCCCCTTTGGGCTAAGAGGGTTAGATCAGTGGGTGTTAGCGGGCACATGAATAGGTTTTTAATCCCTTGCCGTGCTTTAACGAGTCTGACTCGTGATGAAAATTTAGGTCCAAACATGAATATGACGAACCAGGCTAGTGAATAGATCGTCGGGCCAAACGTAAATATCACGAGCCGAGGACGTTTACAGACCTCCAGAGTTAGTCACGAGTCTCATAATTGCTATTACAAAGAAGTTTATATAATATTATTCTGATCTGTTTACCACGCGTTGACGCGTAACACTTGGGCCCGAGTTTCGTTGAGCTAAATGGCACGGCAAGGGGTTAATGTCGTGTGCAGTACCTTCACATGCCAGACAAATGTTGAATATGTCCCGGTTACATACTGAGCACAGAGCGGATGGTAGTATTTTAGTCGTTTTGCAGCTTCTTCCACTACGTGTCACTAATATTAGGCGACAAGATGGGTGCTGCATGCTTCCGAACCGACCGGTCAATTACCATAAATGTCGCCAGCAACATTTCTTTGCCTTTGCCGCAAGTTCCATTGGCTAGCTATTTGGAGGTCTTGTTGCGGTTTTCGATATATTTTTTTTTTGTCGGGACAACTATCAAGTGCAGCACTCAGACATTAATTAAGTCCATTGTACTACACTTGGATTCCGTTTTAATTTTCTTTAAATCTACCCGATCTCCGAAGAAATATGAGTAGATCTTGTGGTGTCAAGGAGCCAAGGTCGTCGCTTCTTAATACATCAGTGCCAAAGACCTCAAACCTGAGTCGGGCGAAGGCGGGGCAGACACACAGGAAGTGGTCCGCCGTCTCATCCTCCTCTTCACAAGGTGGGCAGAGTACACTGTCTGAGATGTCTACCTTTTTCACGTGCTTCGCCCGCACAAAGTGCTAAAGAAGTTGGCCTCAGAGCCCATCCTATCTAAGGAGTCAGAGGTCTCGTTACCCACGATACCCACGTGTCCCGGGACCCATGTAAGCATCAGGCTATGACATAGTTCAACCGACATAGTTCAGCCTGGATTTACTGGACTCGAGTACCCTTCAATTGGTTGGCGGGCTGTCTAAGGCCTTGAGCGCAGCTTGGCTGTCGCTGCAGATACATATAGATCTGCCTCTCCATCTGTTTTCCACAGCAAAGTTCATCGCTTCTTGAACAGCATACACCTTCGCTTGAAACACAGATATATGCATTCCAAGAGCAGAATGCAGCTTTGTCCTGCTGGTTTCCACCTTGGATGAAAGCATCAAGTGGTGGTAGACCAATCCGAGCAGATTGCCTATTATTTATTCAACCCATGTCGAGCTACAACTACGACAAAAGAAGTTCGCCTCCAATCTCAGTCTAGCTGCGTGTCGATTGCATTGTAAAGACAACGTTTATTTGTTTTATTGCCCAGTTCTAGGATGCTTAAAGATAATTTGATGTATACCAAAGTTGTCACATTCCTACAGATCCTGCTGGATTGCTAATCCTCTCATTTTTTGTTACTGCGTATGAATGTATACGCCTTGCGGAATATCTAAGTCCTTATGCTCTGCATTGCAAGAGGGCTTGATTCCACTATCACAGATCCAAAAGCTTTTATTACCGGCTGGTTGTTCGAAAATATAGAAAAACTAATCACGGATCGTTTCGAGGCTGGGACAGGCTGCCGACTGAACGATCTTAGCTGAGCCGTTCCCACGGCAACCGTTTAACTCAGTATGTATTTGTATTTTTGAATTATGTCACTTTTCTCGAAAACCATCGACCTGTTGGCAAGAGCTATCCTTCGTTTAATGTCTAGGCGGACGTCGTTTCGGCTGTTTACACTCGTTCCTAAATAAACAAAGTCCTTCACCACTTCACATTCGCGGTTGCCAGCAGTGACGTGTTGTCGAAGACGCGAGGAATCTTTGTATGTTGACAGTAGGTACTTTCTTTTACTCTCGTTCACCGTAATACCCACTTTTTCTGCTTCCTTCTCCAGAATAGAGTAAGCTAATCTTACGACGCGGTTATTCAGGGGGGCAATATTAATATCGTCAGCATACGCCAATAGCATGACACGTATAATTTTTTCCAGTAGGAGATGGAAGAAATCACAAGAAAGGAATCGCCTTGGCTGAAACCTCGTTTGGTATCGAACGGCTCGGAGAGGGCCTTTCCGATCCTGACGGAGCTTACCGTAGCTCTATGCCGCTATGTGCGACATTGGTATCCCCGCTGAATAGCTCACCGCGTATATTCTCCAGTTACCTATTCTCGGACATCTGGGCCAATTGCAAGGAACTGAGCTTGGATGGAGTACTGTGATGAGTAGAGGGTACAAAAGACCATGAGGTCGAAGTGCAAACCTCATTCATACTGGTATATCTATCTACAGCGACCGGCACTCGAAGTGTAACTAATTTCAGACCGCTCGCGCAGCAGATGCACGGGCATCAACTGTCTGTTAGTTGGCTACATGACAGTCCAGAGTATTGTTTGCAATCGCGCGGAAGCATTTTGCCGAGAGTAAACGCCAAAAACGAAAATCAGTAATGGATTTCAAACGTAAAAGTGTGATTGCATTATAATTGGCTCGAAAATCACAACCATTGATTGTTCGTGAGCTCGAGCACCTTAAAGCAAATAAAGTTTTTGTTTATCGCACCATTACTCGTTAGAATGATACTGGTAGCATCGCGAAACGTCATGGAGGTGGTCATAAAAAGACTGCAACGTCACGTGAAATGGTTCAAAAAGTGAAAAAGCGACTTGAGCGAAATCCCCGACGAAGTGCTAATCAAATGGCGAAAGAACTGAAAATATCTCACCGTAGCATCCGTCGCACACTGTAAAATGATCTTAAAGTCAAGCCTTACAAGATCCAAGAGGCGCATGATCTCATACCAAAGCAGCAATAAGTCAGACTTGAGAGAGCGAAGGAGTTGCTTCGCTTGGCGGAAAGCGGTAAATTTCCAAAAATTGTGTTTTCTGACGAGAAAATTTTTCAATTTGCCGTAGGCAGACAAACATTTCAGTGGCAGACCACGGACGTTTCAACAAAACTTGGCACTGTCTCATACAGTTCGATTGAACCAAGAATGTCTAAAAAACAACGTTCCAAACTTCATAACGTTCACAGAATGGCTCCCAAATTCTCCAGACGCGTATCCGATGGATTATTCTCTTTGGGACATTATGGAGAGCAAAGTCCGAACTAAAAGATTCACCAGTCTCGAGGCGTTGAAAAAAGTCATTGACCGCGAGTGGACCAAAATACCTGCCAGTCACATTCCGGCAGCTTGCGATTCGATTCTGGACCGTCTCAAGGCCATAGTCAAGGCAAAAGATAATCATATCAAGCAAAAGTAAATTGATTCTTAATTTTGTATTACTTTCACATATTTTTACTGTGAATTGAAGAAAAGTAATTTTCCGGTGCTGGATCCTGTATCTACATATCTATCTAACTATTCTCGACATCAGTCGCTACTTTGAAAACTTAAGAACGATTTTCGCTCTTTGGCATGAACCGCAAAACTTTTGACTGGCTTTCCATTCTAAAAAAGAAAACTTTTCATTGAAGTACGGAATCAAAGGCACGCAAGTGAGCTCCTGCTTAATTGCAAAAGCGACAAATTTTTTGTTTTTTTTAATTTTGCAGGTGCATATACATACATACACTACAACTAATAAAGCATTTGAACTCAATCTAAAGTGTTTCAAATGCACTATATTCGTAATTGGAGTACTCATTTGAATTGAGCGGCAAAAGTTTCTTCAAATACTGCATTCCCCATTATCACGGAAGCACAATGAATATTTTATATGTATGCACATACATACGCACATATGTACGAGTACGTGGTGGCCAACAGCAAATGAGGTGGCCAAATACCTGCCAACACACACACACACACACACACACTTTCTTCTGGCTCGGATTACACTCGTAATTTCATTCTTATATTGGAAATCTCTGTAATTACAAAGTGAATTAAATGTAAGCGGAAAATTGCATTTCCACGATTTAATGCGATGGCGCGAGTCGAGAATTAATTTCACGAATCGAAAATCCACTCACGGCCGGTACTTAAAATATCTGCGATGTGCATAAAAGTTGTGAAATAAAAAGGAGAAAAAGTGTAATAGAAAGGGCACCAAATCCCAAGGACGGAAATGCAAATATAAATTTCACAAATCGTTTGTACAACAACAATATTCAAATTTTCTACCAACCAACAACAGCAGCTGTCTCGTGCACTTGCCACCAATATAGTGCATTTATGTGTGGCAAGTGGCAAGTGGCATGCAGCGACAACAACTACTGCTACAGATACATTTGCCAAGGGTGCACCATTTGACGTTTGCTGGCTGGTTTACGGAGTTGCAAACGCGTCGCTAATGAGGACCGCACAGACCGCAATTCACGTGAATTTTCAACAGCCCAAAAACTAATTAGCGCATATCTGCATCTGTTGTCATCACGTAAATGCGACGCTGCAGTGCTCTTACCGCACACACACACACACGCACGGGTTCTTTCAAATAAAGCCACACTGTCACGAGCGAAGTAATAGTTTATGTGGCTCCAAAGGATTCGCGCTCGCAATACCCATAGGGAGAGGGGACTGTGGTCGTGCATATGTGAAAAATCAACGCTTCGATTTGCACAATTTAGATCATTTTATCCATCCTCTGGGGGGAGCCATGTATGCACATACGAAGGGATTATTGTTTAAGTACTTGACTGCTTTAGTACAATTTTGGTTCGAATGAATCAAAAGAATTTGCTTTGGGGAATGGCATTTTTTAGGCGAAGAATCGTCACACTGCGGGTGTGTCAGGCATAGATCGATACGATGAGTCAACACTTCTAAAAACCGGCCTCGTTATTCAAGCTCCTTTCATCATCATCATCATTGCTTTTACAGCCATTGACAGAGAATAGCTTCCGCAGCTACATTCCTCCATTTCACTCTATCATTAGTCAGCTGCTTCCAATTTGCATGGCTCAGTGTGCTTTGGTCATTTATGACAGAATCCAGTCACCTTTTCCGCGGTCTTCCTCTGCTTCTTTTTCCATCGGTGTTCTGTGATACCGTTTGGTGCAGCCTATGGGCTGGAGGAATCATCGACCCATATTTCTTTAAAGACGAGTCTGGTGCCAATGTAACAGTGAATGATGAACGCCATCGCGCCTAAAAAACTTTATGATGCCGGAAATTGATGATGGCTGTGATTTCCACAACATTTGGTTCCAACAAGACGGCGCTACTTTCCATACAGCTCGTGAAACAATGGATTTACTATGTCGTTGTTATCTCTCGTCTTGGACTCGTGAATTGGTCACCTAGATCGTGTGATTTCACACCTTTGGACTTTTATTCGCGGGGGTATGTAAAGTTTAAAGTTTTTTTTTTCCTGTAAGAACAAAGACGGTGATCTGGTGACTGACGTACAGAGCAATCTTAAATTATGGAGGGAACACTTCTCGAACCTGTTAAACAGTGACAGCTGCGTATGTCATAGAGAATGTGAAGATCCCGATACCCCAATCGATGACGACGGAATTGTAGTTCCGTTACCCGACCATGACGAGGTGAGAATAGCGATAACGCGGCTAAAGAACAACAAAGCCGCGGGCGCCGACGGACTGCCGGCTGAGCTATTTAAACATCAGCTCCTATGCAAAATATGGTCGGATGAAAGCATGCCTGCCGATTGGAATTTAAGTGTGCTCTGCCCAATCCATAAGAAGGGCGATCCTGCAATCTGTGCCAATTACCTTCTTCTAAATATCGCCTATACGGTTCTAGCGAGCGTATTGTGTGAAAGGCTGAAGCCCACCGTCAACCAACTGATTGGACCTTATCAGTGTGGCATCAGACCTGGAAAGTCTACCATCGACCAAATATTCACAATACGCCAAACCTTGGAAAAGACCCACGAAAGGAGAATCGACACACACCATTTCGTCGACTTCAAAGCTGTATTCGACAGTACGGAAAGAAGTTACCTGTATGCCGCTATGTCTGAATTTGGTATCCCCACAAAACTAATACGGCTATGTAAGATGACGTTGCTCAACACCAGCAGCGCCGTCAGAATTGTGAAGGACCTCTCCGAGCCGTTTGATACCAAACGAGGTTTCAGACAGGGTGACTCACTGTCGTGTGACTTTCTTAACCTGATGTTGGTGAGCATCGTACGAGCCGCAGAACTTAATCGCTCAGGCACAATATTTTATAAGAGCGTACAATTGTTGGCGTATGCCGATGATATCGATATCATCGGTCTTAACAACCGCGCTGTTAGTTCTGCCTTCTCCAAACTGGATAAAGAGGCAAAGCGAAGAGGGTTTGGTGGTGAACGAGGACAAAACGAAGTACCTTCTGTCTTCAAACAAACAGTCGGCGCACTCGCGTGTCGGCACCCATGTCACTGTTGACAGTTATAATTTCGAGGTTGTAAAAGACTTCGTTTATTTAGGAACCAGCATTGACACCGATAACAATGTCAGCCTTGAAATCCAACGTAGAATCTCTCTTGCCAACAAGTGCTACTTTGGATTAAGTAGGCAACTGAGCAGTAAAGTCCTCTCTCGACGAACAAAACTGACACTCTACAAGACTCTCATCATGCGCATCTTAACGTATGGCGCAGAAGCTTGGACGATGACAACATCCGATGAAGCGACGCTTGGAGTGTTCGAGAGAAAGATTCTGCGTAAGATTTTTGGACCTTTGCACGTTGGCAACGGCGAATATCGCAAACAATGGAACGATGAGCTGTATGAGCTTTACGACGATATAGACATAGCGCAGCGAATAAAGACCCAGCGGCTTCGTTGGCTGGGTCATGTCGCCCGAATGGATACAAACACCCCGGCTTTGAAAGTATTCGATGCGGTACCAGCTGGTGGTAGCAGAGGCAGAGGAAGGCCTCCTCTGAGTTGAAAAGATCAGGTGGAGAAGGACTTGGCTTCACTTGTTGTGTCCATCTTGCGCCGGTTAGCACGAGGAAGAAACGACTGGCGCGCTTTGTTAAACTCGGCCAAAATCGCGTAAGCGGTTATAGCGCCAATTAAGAAGAAGAAGTGCGTTCCCATGACGCTTGTGAAGTTACTGTCATCTGCTCCGATTTTTGCTACTTCCAATAAATCTGCCTGTATGACGTCAATGTTGCAATAAATCGATTGTTTGGCGCGCTGTATGGCAAATTGCGCCAAATGTCGTCGATGTTTAGCTGATTTATTTCTGGAAACAAAAATTCAGTCAACAGGGCTCGATAACGCTCGGCATTCGATAACGGCAGCTTCTTCTTCATTTCGAAAGAGGAAAGTACCGATGATGCCCTCATGAAGTGCTCGATGAACTTCGCGAATAGATTTTTTTTTGTTTTTTTCAATTTTCCACAATTCGGAAGAGTTGTTCTGGCGTTAAACGATTAGTGATGAGTTGGTAAACCTTACTGAACAGAAACAAACTGCCAATTGTTTGCCATTTTCAGCTGTCAAACCATAGCCATCGATATGGATAGTTCTCATGCAGCTAAAAAACACCCGATACATACATACACAGTATGTTCAATAAATAACATAACTTTTCATATGTAGAATAAAACACGTATCGTACTGTGTTTGAAAGTTATTTTTTATTCAAAGTAGTCTCCATTTAACTCGATACAACGTTTAGAACGATCAACCAATTTCTGCATGGACTTTTTTATGTCATCTAAGGGAATGTTCTTTAACACCTGTGTCACAGCTGCTTGAATGGCTGGAATATCATCATAAAACGCACCTTTCATGGCAGTTTTCAATTTAGGAAACAGAAAATAGTCGCATGGTGATAGATCAGGAGAATACGGACGGTGGTCGATGACATAAATATGTTTTTGCCTCGAAAATTTTTAATTTTGTGAGGTGGTGCATTATCTTGCAACAAAAACAGCTGCTTCCCCTCTGGATATTCAGGTCTTACACGAGAAATTCTTGACCACAAAGGATGTAAAACTTGTAAATAGTAGTCTCCATTAATAGTTTGACCTTCTGCAACAAATTCCTTGTGTACAATACCCTTGGAATCGTATAACGTGATCAACATTGTTTTGATTCTTGACTTCTAAAAACGCAATTTCTTTGCTTTCGGCTCCCCTTTCGTCTTCCATTCTGCAGATTGGCGCTTAGTTTCAGGGTCATATTTGAAGCACCATGTTTCGTCACCAGTTATGATCTAATCAAGGAAATCTGGATCGTTTTCAGCTGTTGAAATGATGTGTTTACAATGCTCTACACGAGCGATTTTTTTATCTTCATTTAATTGGTGTGGAACAAAGCGTGCACAAACCTTTCTTTTACCCAAATCGTCAGTTAAAATTTTCCAAATAGTACTAGTAGATGAATTTAATTCTTCAGCCAACATTCTTACAGTGAAATTTCAGTCAACAGCAATGATTTCGCCGACTTTTTCCACCAATTCAGCAGGATTACTTGCTTCTGGACGACCAGGTCTTTCATCATCATTCAAATCTTCACGACTATTTTTAAATCGTTTAAACCAATTACATACATTTGAACGAGCTAAACAATCATCACCATAAAATTTTTGCATCAATTCGTACGTCTCACTAAATGTTTATCGAAGTTTAACAGAATTTAATATTTGCTCTTTGCTCCATTGTATTTTTACGACACAAGCACGTAACATACTGTCAATAAAAGACGCCTAACTTTTTAACCTGTCAAACGATTTACATGAATTTGGCTGCGGTTGAAAGCTGACTCTTGTACCTTTTCAATATAATCAAAGTTTAATAGATAGCTCTACGTGTTCCATGATTTAAATAAAAAGTTCTGTTATTTATTGAACATACTGTGTTTATATTGTGTTGGGGAAAAAGTAATGTCGTATTTTGTCAATTGAGCGCGACATTTAAACATATCTTGCGCTGTACTTATTGCATCGGGTCACACTAACCGGCGATTTGAAGACGACAATCTGTACTACAAGTGTCTCTTTGACAGTGTTGTAATCGTACGTTTCAGTCTTAAGTTATAGCACGTCAAAGATGCAGTCCACTAAGCGAGAAATTCGTCAAATTTTAGGTTTTTACTACCTTAGAGGTAAAAATGCAACGAAGGCGGCAGCAAAAATTTGTGAAGTTTATGGGCCTGATACTGTAACGATTCGCACAGCACAGCGTTGGTTCGATCGATTTCGTTCTGGTGTAGTAAATGTCGAAGATGCACCCTGTACTGGTAGGCCAATCGTCATAGAGACTGATAAAATCGTTGAAATTATCCAAAGAGACCAGCATGTGAGAGTTCGCTCAATTAGTCAGGAACTAGGTGTAGACCACAAAACCGTTTGGAACCATTTGCAGAAGATTGGATTCCAAAAAAAGCTGGATGTTTGGGTGCCACACGTGTTGACGCAAAAAAATCTCTTGGACCGCATCAACGCTTGCGATTCTCTGCTAAAACGGAAAGAACTTGACCCATTTTTGAAGCGGATGGTGACTGGCGATGAAAAGTGGATCACGTACGACAATGCCAAACGAAAAAGATCGTGGTCGACAAGCGGCGAGTCGGCCCGAACCATCGCCAAGCCCGGATTGACCGGCAGGAAGGTTTTGCTGTGTGTTTGGTGGGATTGGAAGGGAATCATCCACTATGAGCTGCTCAACTATGGCCAGACCCTTAACTCGGTCCTCTACTGTGAGCAACTTGACCGTTCGAAGGCATTGACCAGAAGCGGCCAGAATTGATCAATAGGAATGGTGTTGTGTTCCACCAGGACAACGCTCGTCCTCACACATCTTTAATGACCCGCCAGAAGCTACGGGACCTCGGAAGGGATGTCCTATCGCACCCACCATATAGTCCGGACCTGGCACCAAGTGACTATCATCTCTTCCGGTTCATGCAAAACGCCCTTGGCCTCAAAAGAGGCTTGCGAAAACTGGTTGTCTGAGTTTTTTGCAAATAAGGGAGGGGGGGTTTTATAAAGGGAGGATAATGAAGTTGCCTTCTAAATGGCAACAAGTTTGCCAACAAAATGCGGCATATTTGACTTGAATCGGATAATTCAAGTGCGTTAAATAAAGCGCAAAATTTCGATCACAAATACGACATTTCATTTTCCCCAACCCAATATTTGCGTTATGACCTCACAACTGTCCGTAAGAATTGGCCTGATTTGCGACTTATGATGCAAAATTTCTGCACTCTTGCTAACAGTCGCGATTTAAAGAGTGTCTGCTTTGTTCGCAGAGTGTATTGGACCACTTAGGGACACAGATGTAACGGCATTGCGGTTTTATGCTTATTTTTTCTATGCTTCTGCGGAGCCCTGCTTCTAGTGCTTGGTTTTTTAATTTTTTGAATGCTCTCTTAACTTCAGCTTCACACAATCTAGCTCCTTTCAATTAATAAAATATCCATCAAGATTTTTGCATTGTCTACAAATATCAAATCGTAGAGCTCTTTTTGGTTTGTCATAACTTCACCTACTCTGAAGTGAATTCATCAAGAGGGCATCTTTAATTCTCATTAAACATATACAATTTTTGGCACAAAAAAACAAACACGCAAGGAAACAGAAGTATTAGGGCGATTGAGACGGTCCAGAAACGAATCGTATGCTGCCCGAATGTGACTTCCGTATTTTGGCGCACTCGCGGCCAATGGCTTTTTTAGCTCCTCGAGATTGGTGAGTCTTTTAGATGGGGCCTTGCTTCTTGGCCCACAGAAAATAATCCATCGGAATCGGGACTGGTGAATTTAAGAGCCATTGTGTGGACGTTATGAAATTCGGAACGTTATTTTTTAGCCTGGAAACGATTGGAGAGCGCCCATTTGCGGTTGTAGCGGTCTAAACCATTACCTGTGGCGGGTGCTGCCTCCTGGTGGCCAACCGATGACTCAAATTCTCGTATGAACGGTCGGTCAAATAAACTCTATCATTTTAGGAGTTTACGAATTGCTCAGTTTGAAAACGTTTTCTCGTTAGAAAACTTAGCTTTCGCTCACTCAAGTCTGACTTGTTGCTGCTTTGGTGTGAGATTATGCGCCTTTTGGATCTTTTAGGGCTTGACTTTGAGACGCCGCTCAAAAATGGTACTGGAGAGCTTGTTGGTATTTTTCTGTGAGAGAGCCGTCGGGTGCAAAGAGTCTTTAGATTTCCTGATGTTTAGTAAGTCGGGGTCAATCTGGATAGGTAGGAGGAATCTGGAGCTCTTCATCTGCTGTAGGTGATGGTTGGACTTCGATTACGGCGTTCGGTGGTCGGAAGCTGAAGAAGGTGGCTAGGGTCTTCCGATGAATATCGTTTATTGTCTGTCTAAACACTGTCTGGTCCAGTAGATGTCTGTTCGTTTTGTCCTGGATCTCATCGACGCAAATGAGGACGTGTCTCCTGACGTGCCTGGGAGGCGGCTCTGGCTCAAGCAGGTGTCTGCAAGGGTGAGGCCTACGGTAGCACCCCAGCAGAAACTGTTTGCTGAGTAGTTTATTGTGCTACTTTACTGGGAGCATCTGTGCCTCGTTGTGAAGGTGTTGAAGAGTGGAATAGCAGTGTTTTGGCAAGTCTGGAGCTTTATCCACTGCGTGTCTCTAGTTCCAGACGACCAGACAGGTACAGCATAGTTTAGAACCAGTCGGCCAATTGCCTTAAATGGCGATAGCATTTCTTTGTCTTTGCCCCAAGTGCTGCCGGCAAGCGATTTGAGGAGCGTGTTGCGATTTTGGACTTTAGTGGGAATTGCGCTTGTGTACGCAAACCTACAAATGATACACCCAAAATTTTGGGATTTTTAACAGTCGAAATTAGTGAGTCATTGACTTTTACCTTGAGTTGCAGTTTGACCACCTTTATCCATGTGGTAAGGCCGGTTTTGGTTAAACCCGCGGTTTGTCTGGGTGTTTATGACGGTGAGTGCTGTGGTGGTACTATGCACTCGTCGAAAGCCATGCTGATGTGGGGTTGGGGCCAGATGTTTCTTGAAGAGTGCTAGTATGAGGAATTCAAGTGTCTTCCCTACTGGGGAAAGGAGAGTTATCGGCCGATAAGATTCCCCATGGTTGGCGGGTGTTGCAGGTTTAAGTAGCGGAACCACTCTCCCTGATTTCCGCTTATCACGGATAATAAGAGGGGCCAAGGACAAATAGAAAACCTTTTTTAAAAAAATCCTACTCCCAATGGACCCAGGTGTTTCAGCACGTTTAGTCCGTTAGGGCCAATGGCTTTTGATGATTTGGTTTTATTGATGTCCCCTTGAACGTCATCACGAGAAAAAGTAAGTGGCGCACTGTTGTTCGTTAATTTGTAAAGCCGTCTGGTAGCACAGCGCTTCGACTCCATATTCAGTTTATGCAAATGTGATCAATTTGGCACCCAGTTTGACCATCCGGTGATATGTTGGTTACTTGGTGGCTATCTTTGTACGGGAATAAAGAAACTCCGATAACAAGATCATTATTAATGCAGAATTAACTGAATATATCTCCATTCTCATTTATTTCGCCTACGGCGTGTGTTCTCATGACTCTTGTGAAGTTACTGTCATCTGCTCCGATTTTTGCTACTTCCAATAAATCTGCCCGTATGATGTCAATATTGCAATAAATCGATTGTTTGGCGCGCTGTATGGCAAATTGCGCCAAATGTCGTCGATGTTTAGCTGATTTATTTCTGGAAACAAAAATTCAGTCAACATGGCTCGATAGCGCTCGGCATTCATTAACGGCAGCTTCTTCTTCATTGCGAAAGAAGAAAGTACCGATGATGCCGCCATGAAGTGCTCGATGAACTTCGCGAATAGATTTTTTTTTGTTTTTTTCAATTTTCCACAATTCGGAAGAGTTGTTCTGGCGTTAAACGATTAGTGATGAGTTGCTTAACCTTACTGAACAGAAACAAACTGCCAATTGCTTGCCATTTTCAGCTGTCAAACCATAGCCATCGATATGGATAGTTCTCATGCAGCTAAAAAACACGCGCTACATAAGTATAGTATCTGAAGTTCAAGTCAGTTTTTGATTTCAATATTTGTGTTTCAATTCCGGTACGGTTTACTTTGCTAGGTTCAAAGTTATATCAATTGACTCACTGAAGGGCTAATTAATTTTGGTAGTCTAATATAAAGGGGTTTTCAATTGGCGCGGGCCGATTTTGGCGCCCTGTGGCAGCCATTTTGTTTTGGTGACATCTGTCAAATCTTTTGTTTATTATTCAGTTGTTTATGCCAAATCATCATGGCAAGTTACACGATTGAACAGCACGTTCAAATGATAAAACTTTATTATCAAAATGAGTGTTCATTAACCCAAACGTTGCGCGCATTGCGCCCATTTTTCGGTAGACGTGGTGGCCCTTCAAAGTCGACTCTTCAACGTTTGGTGACCAAATTTGAGATGACCGGGTCAGTAAACAATCAGCCAACACCTGTACGTTCAACGAACGCAAGATCAGCCGAGAACATTGCCGCGGTCCATGAAAGTGTACAGCAGAACCCGAGGCAGTCTATTCCTCGCCGTGTACAAGAACTTGGCCTTTCGCAGACTTCAACTTGGCGAATTTTGCGTCTGGACTTGGGCCTACACCCGTACAAAATCCAACTGACCCAGGAGCTCAAAGTTGATGACCATAGACAACGCCGTTTGTTCGCTGACTGGGCTTCGAATCGTTTGGAAGAGAACCCCAGTTTTGGGCGAAAAATCATCTTTAGTGACGAGGCGCATTTTTGATGAATGGCTGTGTTAACAAACAAAATTGCCGTATATGGGACGACACCAATCCACACGAGGTTTACCAGGTGATAATGCATCCTCAAAAAGTTACCGTTTGGTGTGGGTTTAGGGCCGGCGGCGTCATTGGTCCGTACTTTTTTGAAAACGACGTTGGTGAGGCGGTCACCGTCAACAGCGAGCGCTACTCAACGATGATAACCAATTTCTTATGGCCCATATTGAACCATATGGACCTAGACGACATGTGGTTCCAGCAGGACGGCGCTACGTGCCACACAGCAAACGCCACGATTGACATTCTGCATGAACGATTTGAGGGTAAGATTATATCTCGCAGGGTGATGTGAATTGGCCACCAAGGTCATGCGATTTGACCCCGCTAGACTTTTTCCTGTGGGGTTTCTTGAAGTCTCAGGTCTATGCAAATAAACCACAATCGACCGATGCTCTAAAGGTGAACATAACACAGGCCATCGCTCAAATTCAGGCGAATCTAAGCGGAAGAGTCATTGAAAATTGGACCACTCGGCTCCGTTCCACCATAAGAAGCCGAGGCGGCACTTGAATGATGTCATATTCCACACTTAATGGCATATATGCGCCTTTAAAATAAAAAACTAATTTTGCCAATAACTCACACACAGCTTGTTTTATTCCACTTCAACATCTACCCGCCCTTATTGAAAAACCCTTTATAAAAATGCCTTTCATAGTGAAAAATAGTATTAAAAAGAAAATAATATTGATTGGATTGAAATTAAGAAAATATTAAAATATGAGAATATCATCATTGAAGGTTTCCATTATACGCATGTATTTTATACTTATATGTATGTATGTATGTTTGTATTTACATATTTAGATACCCATTACACGCATGCTCCACCTTTGGCCGTTCACTTGCCCAACAACATGTGAAATTTGCGAGTTATCACTCGCCGTTGCAAGCAACTCCTAAATCTACGATGCCACGATCTGATTGGATCTGCGGTGAGTTGTTGTGAATAATTCGTTTCTTTCCCATTTTATATATTTAAGTATGTATTACAATCAGCCTGTTTTCTGTGTTGCACATTTTCGCCTTTGGTACTGGTGTGGCTTGCTGCACTTGCAATGTGCAACAAATATCGATGGCTGCCATGGTCTGCTGCTGCAACATTGGTGCAATAAAATTGGTGCTTAAACGAATCCACTCACAACCATTTAGCAATATCAGCAAAAACAACAGCAGCAGCAACAATAACAGCAAAAAGCAAACAAAAGAAGAGAGAACAAAAAAACAACAACATTAAAACCACACCAGCGCTTAAACGACCAATTTTAATGGCAGCAAACGAGCAGCAAAGGAGTCAGTCAACATGTTGTAAAACGAAGGCAAAAATGTTATAACGTGTGGAATGGTGCAGGTTGTAAAAATTTAACGATGCTAAGAGTCGAAAGCAAAAACCACAACAACACCAGCACCACAAGGCAATGGCAGCGGGCAAAAGTCGTAAAACAAAAAAAAAAGAAAATATGCGCAAAAATGCGCAGAGCAATTATTTGTGCCAAACCAGGTGGCAAGCTGGTGTATGGTGCGCGTGCGGCAAAGGGTAGTGTGGCAGCGACGACTTGGTTAAAATGGTGTTTAACACAGAACTTTTGCAGCCATTTCGTCTGCACATTGTAAGTGGGCAACACCCATTTTTTCGAACCTGCTGCTTTCTTGCACTGCTGGCCTGTCTGTTGTTTCTTTCTTCTCATTTCCCCACTTTATGTTAACCTCTCTTTGCGTTTTGGTGTTGTTTGAGTTTGAGCGCCTGCACACTTGATCGTGTTGTGGCCGGTGCAATATGGCCTTAATCGCTATCGTGCGCTTTGAGCATCCAATCGTACCTTTGTTGTTCGTATTCGAATGTATTATTCGAAAGGAGTTTCAAAGTAATTTGTTTTTGTTACTTCTCACATACAACTAAATCGCTCTCAATTCATTGGCTGCGTGCGATGTAACAAACAACACCAACCATCTATTAATTGTCGAAAATGATCAAAATCGAATGAATATAACTACCTAGTCTTACACATACATACAAGTGCTTATATATGAGGGTACTTTTATTTGCCTTCTCACTAGTAAATAATAAGAATTAACCTAAAGGCTATGCGTTTATGTGTATTCTATATTTGAGAAACTAATAAATTCCGACACTAAAGAATTATGAAAATTATGGCTGTAACCACTATTTCACTTTGGCGTACAGTGGTTGCGTACTGTGCAAAATTTGTTTTTGAAAGTTTGATAAGTGAAGTATTTTCTCCATTAAATAAGTTGTGAGAGCGCATTTTGTGTGGGTATTCACCCATGATGGAAAGTATAATGAGATGGCGCCTATCGTGGTCCCGTTACTTTGCTCTCAGCGAATTTGACAACGAGTTACGTGATTTTAGCTCCAGTATGGCCAGATTACCATTTTCGTAACTTGATATAGCATTTTTTTTTTGTTATTTAGTCTCGGAGTTTTAGTTCTTTCTTCATGAAATTCCACATGCCATTTTCTAACCTGTTCTAATTAAAATGTAAGGTTTATAATTTTGTAAAATATACATTTTTTAATAATTAGTTCAATAATTCATTCAGTTTTATTTAGCTTTACTTTTTTTTAACATCTGGTGGCATTTACCGCGATTGCAGGTGTTGTTGGTGTTCTTCTGCTTTCAGCAGTCAAATCTCTCTCTCGCTAGTGCAGTGTTGCCTAATTTTGGATATAAAAACGCACTAAAATGCCCATTTAAAGAAAATAAGACACCAAATTTTTATTGAATCACTTAAAGAACTTTGTATGCGTGACGAATTGCCTTTAGAATGTGCTTTTTTACAATTTAATTTATGAGTTTTTCTTTGTTAAGCGAGACTCTTTTGTTAAGGGAACGACTTATTTGCTATATTTGAGGTTATGTAACTAGTTAAAAATGCCAGTATGGTTTCTTTAGTATTTTCTGGTAGTTTGTGGCTTATTTTTACAATGAATACACCTCTTGATGCCCTATGTCCCACTAAGGATTGATGGCCGGAAGAAACGATTACACCTCTATGGTTTTAATCCGCATTCAATAAATTCAAACGCCTTTTAAAATGTGTAAAAAGGTGTTTAATCTTAAGAAGAGTTGAGAGAGGGACATTTAATATTCTTGCATAACCTTCAAAGGAGCAAAAAATTAAATTCACACTTTCAAAATATCAAATTTTATAAGATTCAACTAATTTTTATTAGCTCTAAAATCTTCTCAGAGTGGCCTTCTTTAACCCTTTTTTGTATAATAATACAGTTTTTTTTTAACTGAAAGTTTCAGTAGCTTTAAATTAAAAAAAAGAAACAAACACGAAACTTCAAAATTTTCGCATTTTCGGTATAAAAAAGCACTAAATTTATTGCGAAGAGCAAATGGTTGGCAATACTGCACAACTCGGAAAAACGTGACGTCACGCACTCTCTGATAAGCGCAATCTTCTTTCTATCATTCTTGGGTATTCACCATTTCGAAGGGGTAAGAGAGTAATCTGTGTGAGTTGAGAGGTATCATTACAAAGAATTTTAAAGACTGATTTTAAATTCAACACCGATCCACGCATCAAAAACTGATTGCCTGATTTGAATAGTGGAATTCTCTCTCGCCACAAAAATACGGATTTTCTAAAATCTCTCAAGTCTCTCAACATCCTCGCGTTCATACCCGCATTGAGGTAAATTCTCCTGTGAGTTGAATCAAGTGGGGAAGGGCTTCGAATTTTGAACTTTTATCAGAAATCTGCACTCTTTATTGATTTGCTTGCAATTTGAGTATCTAAGAGTATCGAAATTCCAAATACCTGTTGACTAATAGGAATCGAAACTTTGTACAGTTTTTTGATTTTCTTGGAAAATGCAATGACTGCCGAGCTTCTTTTCTTATTTGTGGTGCGCGTCTTGAAGTTTTGCCACAAATGGGGGAATCTACAGTCGTACGCCACCTCCGAGCGGCAGATGGTTTCTTACGAAGAGAGGAGCTTTTTTATGGCAAACAATACTGTCATTGCTTACCGAGGGCCGACCGGTATGAGGAACAACTTGTTTCTATCATTTGATGCTTCATGTCCGGGGGTTCGAACCTGGCCATTACCAAATAGTAGTCACGCACAAATCCATTTGACCACTGTGGCCGCCGAGAATACTACTCAAGCGAAAGGAGGGTCTTCTTACTCTCGCCTGAGTACAATAATAGCCAAAGCCTGAGATTTGAGCAAAGCTATTCCACTGTATTGCCCATCTTTGGGGAATAAGCAGCAATAGTTGCAGAATATATGCTGTAGAAGCGAAAGCTCTACATGCATAAGATGTGGACTCTTGTCGTTAACACATTTAGTGAAGATTTCTTGGACAGGCCCGAAATTCAATGCTGTCACCCTTGCGGTATTTGCCTCGTGTTCGCGCGTTATGTGAGCCATTGATGTTAATTAGGGAGGTTTATTTCTCCGTCGTCGAAGTTGCCGACTACAAAAGTACTTTGCAGGCTTTTAACGTGCGTTTTTTTGTTTCTGCTACGACTGCCACGGATAAATAAGTTTAAGTAGCAGCAAAAGCTGTAAAAAATATTAAAGTTTTCAAACGTTGACTATAAACACTTTGAGAGAAGAATTACTTAGATTAATTAGTTGAAATGGAGCTTCCATAGTAAAAAGATTTTTAGAGGTGTGCTCTTTAACATACCCTTATTCGGATCTAAGCGAGTTCGACAGAATCGGCTGATGAGCTGACGTCACTTTGGATGAGTTTACAAAAAAAAAAAAACTGAGATTGTGTTGGTGATATGCGAAAAATAAATTAATAAATGACACTTCGTTGCCGTCTGAAATTATCGTGCAGATTCCGGTTGACGTAGCAGTCGAATTTCCCGTCACAATTTTCTTTTTCATCATCCTTGTGCAGCTTCGAATTTTGCTGTAAACTCACGCCGAAAAATATGTAGCGGTAAAACTGTCTGAAAATATGGTTAAATGATTACAAACTTCGAAAGCACGATGGAGAGATTTATAAAGAGGGGAGACTTTTTTTAATTCATTTTTTTTATTTCATTAAATTTAAATAAAAAAAACTATTTCATTATAAAGGGTGGTTAAGTTTCAAGGGCCGGTGTTGATTTTAAATAAAATACAATTTTTTACGAAATTATTGTCATTTCTCTTTATTATGATAATACTGGTATGGCTCAATTACGTATGGAACAAAATATCGGCCAAATGGCCGCCGCGGCCTCGGCGGCACACCTCCATCCGATGGTCCAAATTTTCGATGACGCTGAGGCATAATTGAGGTTCTATGCCGTTAATGTGCCGAATTATCTCATCTTTTAGTTCTTGAATTGTTGCTGGCTTATCGACGTACACCTTTTCTTTCAAATAACCCCAAAGAAAGAAGTCCAACGGTGTCAAATCACATGATTTTGGCGGCCAATTGACATCGCCGTGACGTGAGATTATTCGGCCATCAAATTTTTCGCGCAAAAGAGCCATTGTTTCGTTAGCTGTGTGACAAGCGGCACCGTCCTGTTGAAACCACATATCGTCTACATCCATATCTTCCAATTCGGGCTATAAAAAGTTCGTTATCATCTCACGATAGCGAACACTATTCATTTTGGAAAAAATACGGCCCAATGATGCCGCCGGCCCATAAACCGCACCAAACAGTCAATCTTTGTGGGTGCATTGGTTTTTCGGCAATCACTCTTGGATTATCATTCACCCAAATGCGGCAATTTTGCTTATTGACGAATCCACTGAGGTGAAAATGTGCCTCATCACTGAAGATGATTTTCTTCGAAAGTTGGTCATTCACTGTTGCCATTTCCTGCCACAATTCTGACCATTGTCTTGATTGTGTATCTTTCCTTGGTTCAAATTGTGTTAGTCTGGAATTGAAAAATGTCAAATGAAATGCGGAAAAAAGTTTCACGTTTACGTGTGGTTCCCATTCAACCTCAGCCCTTGAAATTTAACCACCCTTTATAAATATCAAAAGGCAGCACTGGCTACGAGGCCTTCAGCCGAGAGGGGAGACTAATAAGCTTTGCTTTCAGTGAATTTGATAGAATCGGTGTGTGTTTGACGCCATTTATTTGTGTTTGTGCAATTTATTCGTGTGTTGTTTGTGTACTTTCTTTTTCTTCGTACATTATTGCTCGCATTTTCACATTTCTCTCGAGCAACTGTACCAGTATGACGTCGCCCCTCTTTGACGGGCACAATCTTTTCCCCTAACATTCTTGCTTTGGAAGCATTTTTTACCGAAGCCGTAAGTATTTAGGATGTTCAAACGGGATGCAAAAGAATGGCCTGGGAGCTTGAAATTCAAAAACTTTACTTTCCACAGTTGTACTTGACCTGACTCAAAATCGGTAAGTGGGTTTAGTAGAAATGCACGCTCCTCCATAATGCATGCTCTTCGAAATTTTTTCCTCCTCTTCGTTTTTATTGCTCATTATTACCAATTCGTAACCCTTCGAAATTAAAGGTTACATGCGCACTTCTCTTTTAATCCATTCAATTCGCGCGCTCATCCACCGTACCGCCAATATGTGGCTCATTCGTCCAGCGATGCAAGAAATTACAAATTTTTCTTTACAAGCTGCACGATCATATTAATTTATTAATTTAATGGAAAATTCGTTATTACCAAACGATTTGTAGGCGTTTCTAACAATTTTTTGCCACAACCGCTGCGATCGCACACTCCACTCACCCCACTCACTCTTCTCACAATCTCTTCAGAGCACCTCAGCAACCAACAGCAACAGATGTGCGCTTGCGCGTCCGGATGAGCAACGATGGCAGAATGGACGGGGACAGACAGCCGACACATTGGTAAATTAAACCAACGAGGCTTAACCAGATCCACAATACTTAAGCTATGAGCGATCTTCATTACGGCCACTCGAGGGCATTGTGTTGCTGTTGTTGGGTGCATGTTTTTGCACAGATTGGCTGATTTATCGTTGCAGATATTAAATTGGCAGTTGGTATAGACATAAACAGCAATAGCAACAGCAACAGCAACAACAACAGCAACTACAAAGTGCAATGTGTCTTGAATGGCTTGCAACAACAACGCTGTATTGCCGATCGATGAACTTTTGAGCCTTTTTAGGCTTTTGAGGTGTTTATTAAGGCGCGAGTCGGAGAGCGGCACAGTCACAGTACGAATGAATTTAGTTGAAGAAAGTTTTATTATTACCCGCATTGTTGTGAAATGCATGAAAGTGTTGGTGTTGGGTTTGCTGTTGGTGCATTAAATCGATTGTTAAGGTGTCAAAGACAATCTGTTTCCGCGAATTATTTGAAAAGAAAAAAAACAAAAAAAAAAACGCACACACACACACACACACAAGTGAAAAACTGAAAATGCCTGAACATATGTATGTTGCATGCAACAAATTTCTTTCACTTACACACACACACACGCAAATTTGTGTGGTTTTCTTCACACCGACATACATAAATAATGGTCATAAATTGGCAATGGCTAAAAATTCAGTATTTATAGCTGCATGATAAAAATAAGATTTATTAACTTTTACGTCGCGCACCATAGCGCGTTGCCAAACCGCCGACACCTACCTTACCAACTCACCCGTTATGTTGCACCTCGCACAACCGACAGTGGAATAGTTAAAATGTATTTTGCAATAACAAATCTGCGAATCGTCGTTGATTCCTCA
Organism: Anastrepha fraterculus; assembly: GCA_037575425.1. Taxonomy (NCBI): domain Eukaryota; kingdom Metazoa; phylum Arthropoda; class Insecta; order Diptera; family Tephritidae; genus Anastrepha; species Anastrepha fraterculus. The sequence continues at coordinate 167,632 of JAYXIM010005268.1, read as the reverse complement.
GAGCCAACCGGCATTTGTTTCATGCCACATGCCACACGCCACACAAAAGTAACAACCAAATGTGCGCCACAGATCCTTCGGCAGGGATGCAGCAGCAGCATTTCACACTTGCAGATGGCGTTGATGGCCTTTACTAGTGCAGCAAATATATATTCATATACATTTTTTGGATTCTTCACTTGTTTGCGCCCATACCATCACACACTTCCACTAACTATTTAATCCCTCTTTGCTCATGCCCACCCACTCAACAAAAAAAGAATAAAAAAAAATTGCAATGCTGCTGCAAAGGGAATTACTGAAAATATTTCCATTTCAACTCGCCTGCAACGAAATATTTCACTATCGAATTAGTAAAACGTTTTTCGCCATTTTGTGGGCGCATAGCAAATTTATTTTTTTTCTCATCCTTCAATGAAGTCGGTTTGGCTTTTCGTTGCTAAAAATATGGTTTTGCCTCTCATCGGTGTGTGCTGGCTAAAAGTAGAATTTGTTGGTTAAGTTCCTGTAGGATTTATTGCGACCATTGTCACTTAGCGCACACAGAGAAATATCCGTTAGCTACAAGAATGCATTTATTTTACACAAATGTGGTAGAGTGGCTTAGGTGAGAAAAAGTAACTCCATGTCTATGAGTTGTGAGAGGTTAGGACGGGATGAAGCGAAGCGAATGAAATTTTAAATATAAATGAGTACTTGATTGGATTGAAACTGGTAAAGCTAACGAAATGTTGGCAAATAATGTTTAGGAAATAGTTACGATTATTTTCTCTTTATCGATATTTCAAGTTTCTCCTGCAATTTGTGGTGCGCGAGTTACATATACGCTCTCTTTTCTTTATGTTTTACTCTAATAATATGTTAGTGTTACAATATACTCTCACTCTCACTCTCCCCCAACTTCCACATTCCAAACCTCCCACATCCATACACCACATTCACTCACACTTCCACACTTTCCCACTCACACTTCCAACAATTCCAAACTTTCTCATTATTACTCCTCACTTAACTTAAGGATTATTACAGATTTGATATTTGAATAAAACAGACCTGCTCCAAACGAATCATTACATATACATATAAATTCAACTCGCGTTTAATTTGATGTTGCTCTGCAAACCGGAGATGGTTTTTAGATGAAGCTTATGAGTATCAATTCACAAGGAAAAACATTAAGTGCAAATAAAAACTTTGGGTCTATTCATGAAGCAAATAATTTGTAAGTTTTGGTGTTCATGTATCCAAAAAACTCGCAAAGTAGGGGAAAGTGAGAGCAAAATGACAGTTCATTTCCAAGGGAAGTTGCAAAATTTAACTGGATAAATGTGGAGTAAGAATTTGCAAGTAAGAAAAAAAACTGGCGCAAAGTAAAATAACACGAATTAAAATTTGCGAATTGAGTATAAATTCTAAATCTAAATGAAAATAGTAATTAAAATTGAGAATCTAAGTAAATATATTTGAGATAGAATTTAAAAAGTTTATTTGAAGTCGTGCATTAAATAGGAATCGGCCGATTATATAGAGGTATGCACTTCTGAACCACAGCCTCCAGTCACCGTTGCTAGAGTTTCCAAAATACAAATCGAAATCATTGAAGTTATATTTTGTGTTTTATGGTAGTACGTCTTGGTTATTAACTGATTGGCAATATATCCATTGACGGAAGTAAGGAGAATATGAAGAAAGCTGCGGTTGCCACAAAAAAAAAACAATTGCTAATGCAGCGGCCGCCGTAGCCAAATGGGTTGGTACCTGACTATCATTAGGAATTCAGAGAGAATGTAGGTTCGAATCTCGGTGAAACACCAAATTTAAGAAAAACGCTTTTCTAATAGCGGACGCCCCTCGGAAGGCAATGGCAAACCTCCGAATGTATTTCTGCCATGAAAAAGCTCCTCATAAAAATATCTGCCGTTCGGAGTCGGCTTGAAACTGTAGGTCCCTCCATTTGTGGAACAACATCAAGACACACACCACAAATAGGAGAAGGAGCTCGGCCAAATACCCAAAAAGGATGTACGCGCCAATTATATATATACATATACATATATAATGCAATGTTCTTCATCTGAAATGTCGCTGAAGAAATGGAACAAAATGTTGCGGTCAAAATAAAATAATGTGATGCCGAAGCTCGTTATTTTGCATTTTATTTCTTTTTTAAAGTGAAACGTTTTAGGCGTTAATGGACGAGCGAGAATGGAGGGCAAAATTTCAAGGCCATGCAACGTTTTTGGCATTTTCGTTCCGCGAGAGAGAAAAAAGATATAACGTAGAGGAAAACGAGAGAGAGAGCTATAGCTTATATATATCTTAGATACACTTTAGGCTATTTTTCTGAGTTTTTCCTTGTGGTTGCTAATTTCTAGTGAGAAATAAAACTGCCTACTTTTTGGCGCTTGTTTGTTGGTGCAAACTTGTAGGAAATACATTTTTGGTGCCTACTTTTTCGAGTTATATTTCCTTGCTGCCTACTGTTTGGGGCGTTTTTTGGTCCCAATTTTTTTGGCGTTTTTCTTTGGTGCCTACTTTGGCGCTTATTTCCGTTTCCTGGCTAGTGCTTGTGCGTACTATAAATTGCTATCCATTCCGGCGTTGGATTTATTGGTATTGCCTTGCGGTAATTTGTGCCATTGTTGCGGTCCTGGAATCGCTGCGTTTGTGCGGGTGATAAACGCTCGGAGTAGTGCGCGTTGTTGCCACGGTTTGTGTCCGGCGTTTACCTACACCGGTCGACTCTTCTCAGTTTTTTGTAAATTTTGTCTATTTGTATTCTCTGCAAATGTTGTGAATTTATTTAGAGATATTCTTTCTCTCTCTCATTCTCTCTCGGGGTTCTCCCTCTTTCTTTGTCTGCCTTGAAAGTTTCACTTCTGTTATGTGTAATACGCTGCACGTACTGTTTTTAATTTATACGAGGTAGCTCAACTGAATTTTTTATTTTTTGTGAAATTTTCCATCGAAATAAGGCTAGAGATAACATTTACAGCTACGCTTTATGTGGGTGATGAGCTGGTCTGTGGAACAATCTTCATCACATATATTTAAGGTTTAGACTTCTACAAGTAAAACGCATATGCAATCCAAATTTTATGAAAATCTGATAACTTTCAACATTTCCTCATTTTGGCTGCGCGATGTGGGGTGAGACAGCGTTCCGTCAGTACTCTAACCAACACTTTGCACTCTTTCTTAGGCAGGGATAAAATAAAGTTTGCAGTTTTGGTATTCCAGGTCCTTAACATAATTTTGTTAGTGTTGAGAATGTATATCAAAATGTAAATTCTAACATCATCCAGTACTAAATATTTGTATTAAAACTATTGATGTAATTATCAAATCTGGCAACCTTTCATGTACTTGTCAAAACCTGGAAATAAAGTTCAAGTCATTTGTTGTAAATCCATCCACGCGTGCTTTTCTTTCTTAAAAGTTAGTTTATAAGAGGTTGAGTGTTCTCATATCGACTGCGTTTCCAGAGCTAGTTCCTCATTCAGTTCCGTTATCAGAGAAGACAGTGATTGGTATATGTCTGACGTTTCAATCTCGGCAAACGAATACCTGTCTTAGTGAGCTCATCGGCTCTTTCAATTTCTTTTATTTTTTGTGTCCTGGTACCCAGAAAATACTGACCTGCTCATTCTCGTAGAGTTCATCCATTTTGGAGCTGCACTGTTGAACACATTGCGAGTTAGACCGAGGAGCCGTAATTGCTTTAAAAGCCGCTTGACTATCAATGAAAATATAATATTTGTTCGAGTATTAAGAAGAGTTAAATCCAGAGCTAATTCAGCTGCTATTGTTGCGGCATAGATTTCATCTTGAAATACGCTACAGCAATTAGGAAGTCTGAAAGACTTTTGAAAATAAAATCGCGTACAAAAGACAGCCGCTCCTAGTCCTTTTGCCATCCTGAACCCGTCCGAAAAAAAAACTGTGGGCATAGTAATCGGATTCTAAGCCCTTCTGCCTTCCATTCTGTTCTATTACAAAACCAGGCCTCTCGCCAAAATTTACTTATGGAATAACATATTCTGACCTTCCGTTTGTGTCCTGTATGTTACTGTGACCAAAACCAAAAAGCCTTTGAGAGAATCGTCCAGTCTTCCTCACTATTAGTGCAGGTCTTTTGGCTGACTTTCTTACTACTAAATATTTTCATTGGATGCTAGTCGAGAAGTATTTCTATTGCCGCTGTTGGAGTTGTGCTCATAGCGCCGGTTTCATATATTCCTGCAATCCTTTGTGCATGCTTTCCAATCTTTTAACGTAAGTCAGTTTATCGCACGCTGTGTACCATACCAGCGAACCATAGAGCATTACTGGTCTCATGACCGCCATGTATAACCAATGTATGAGTCGAGCCCTTTTTCTCTCTTGGATTGCTCAATTTTTTAGTTTGTCTTACTAGTCTTTGAACAGGAATCTGGAACAGCCTGCAGATAACTACTCTGATTCTCTATCTCTTATCTGGATTTTTCGAAAGAGATTCCTTGTTTCGGTTCAAATAATTGAGTTCAAATAATTATTATATGTAAATATTTAAGTAGGCTCAACTGCAGCTCCTCCTTTAATCCAATGATGTCAGTTGCGCGCAGCTATCGTAATGGCCCGATCGACTCCTTTTACTTCTGCTCCTTGGTTTTAACTATTTACTGTATTTTTTTAATTTGTGAATTGTGAATAATTTTGAAGCGTAATTTTTAATGAAATAGGGCATGTAAGTAATTCTTTTAGGATGTTTAAGATAAGACATTTCCATTACGAAAGAACTTTCTCAACATACTATGTATCACTTCGGTGCAAAAGTCAAGGACTAGAAGTAAATCCGGAAAAAACGGATCTGATACTGTTTAGCAGGAAACACAAAATATCTGCTCTTTAACGAATATTCCGAGGGGGAAAACCACTTAGAGGAAAAAAAGGACAAAATAGGGCGATAAAATCTCTTACAAAACAGTCAACAACATCCAAGGAATCCATGAAATGCCGCATATCCCTTAACGAGATGGCTGAGTCATTTTAACTAAAAGTAAAAGAGGTTCCTGGCCTTCGCGATATTGAGGGTAACCCGGCATAAAATTTATCGTTGAGTACACAGACAATCACATGTGCATACCCTTACAAACACGTAAGTTACTTATCCTTGAAGAAATCGTAAGAACAGCGAACGAAAGATGGCAAAAACTGTGGCTTACTCTCAATGCTAAGCTCACAGAAGCTCTGCTAAGCCAAAATAAGCGCAGTCTTAGTAAACTGATTTCAGTCATTGGTAGGCACGCCCAAAGGATGTACACTCATGGGCGTACATGGCTTCAGTGAAAGTTTTCTAGATGAGGTGGAGGAAGCGACAATCTCACACCTTTTGTGCTATTGTTCTGCTCTATCCACACACAGGTCTACTACTCTAGGCATGACATTTTTTAATGAATTGGATGATCTTAGTTCTGTGGAAATCAGGGATCTGCTAAAGTTTTTGAAAAGTTGACACTAGTTTTAGGAGAGATAGGGACAAGCTTCCCACGTGGCATCCCAAAGGGCTATGAGCCTGAGTGTGTGCCACAAGCAGAGCCGCAGGACAACTGCTTCAAGCAAACCTAAGATTTTTAAATTTTTTTTGCCTTGAAAATAAATAACAATAATAATATTGGGTAGTCGAAAAATTTTTCACAGACAATTCATGTGGTACCCAAACATCGAGCTTCTTTTTGTAACCTGCCTTTTTTAAATGGTTCAAAACCGTTTGATGATGAGTGCTTAGTGCCTTGGCGATGTCATGGCAGCTTATGTGACAATCCCGGTCAATCTTTTCCATAATTTCATCGACTTTTTCAACGATAGGTCGACCGGAGCGAGGTACATCTTTCACATCGAAATTTCCCGAACGGAGACGAGCGAACCATTGTTGTGCTACACGAACTGATACAGCATCGTCTCCGTAAACTTCACAAATTTCATTGGTGGCTTGCGTGGCATTGTTCCCTTTTTTATACAAAAATTTCAAAATATAGCGAATTTCTTCATTATTTTCACTCATTTTTGAACAGCTATAACTTTTTTTCAACTTCTCCAATTTTAATTTTTTTTTGGTTAAATGAAGCTTAAAATGTCACCTTTCTAACACCATATGATACGACACAATGTGATTGGTAGCACTGGAGATAGATGACTCCAACGACATCTATTGACAAAACACGAAAATACTTTTTCGACTACCCAATAAATAAACATCCGATCATTTATATTAAAAAATAGCATTTTTCTTTGAATATCAAAATAATATATCTTATTGGAAAACCCTTTACAATGCTAAGAATTTTTTTAAATTAAAATTTTATTTTCGTGTTGCCAGCTTTAAAAACTTCTTCCTTTGAAAATAATTTTTGTTAAACTCCTCAAAGCTAAGCAATTTTAAATATTTACTCTTAAACACATTCATGACCTCTCCCATGCAATGTTTGAAAATCAAAATTGCGCTCAATTTTTTTCTGCTTCAATTCTGATGCTTTGTTTGTAGAGATTCCCTCTTGGAGATATCAAATTACATAATCAGCCACCCTCAATCAAAGCATAACATTAGGAGCGCAGTGTAAACTATTGTTGTTTTTGTTTTAAATGAAACACTTGGAGAGGAGTTCATTTCACTTTTTGAATAGGTCACGTGCTCGGGGGAGAATGCGTGCGACACAGTCAGGAGACAACACACATTGACATATCCGGCGAAGCGAGTGGCGCGTGGACCACACGCAGCGACTGACACTTGCCTTAAGTGAGTATGATGAGCTAACAAGCGATATTTAGAAAAGGAGATGTGGTGCCGAGGAACGGCGAAAAAAAATTAGCGCATCACGTGCCAACACTTTTGATTGAAAAAGGGGAACTTAGTTGGCAGATCAATTTCACGTTTAAAAAAAAAATGTATCGTATATTATAGGTACACTTGAATGTGTGTGTGAGCTTACGGTAATGCGCTAAAAGATAGTATGGAGGGGTGTTAACAAAAATCTTGCGATAGGATAAGTTTCGTGTAATTTTTGCCAAAGTGGTTAAGCGCAACTTTCAGATAACTAAACTATTTTGTTTTTTTGCATACTTCTACTAACCACCTCAACTTTCTTTCATTGCGAAAGGCAATTAAATTTTCAGCTAACGCCAAATACTCAAAAAAAAAAAAAAAGAAAATGCTGCGATATTTGCAAGCGCACATCCAAAGCAATAACATCCATTTTTAGCGCAGTTATCCGAAAATAGTCAGAACCGAAATACAAAACTCTCGCCGCCATAACGCAATAGTAGTTGGGTACGAAAAGTCGTTAAAATCAAATGAAAATGTTCATTATCGAATCGTAAAAATTTCATTTGTAGTCCCCATGGAAATTTCGGATTTTAACTCTTTGCCTGACGCCATTGTTTGGTGGCTCGCTTGGCTCGTTTGGCTCGACTCGAATGCCTTCCAACCAAAGTGCTCCCCACTCGACCATCGTTAAAACTTAGATAACAATTTTTATTATTGCATTTTTATGCGCTAATAGCGTACTAAAAAATAAAAGCAATGAGTGCACGACGATATGTCCGCATGTGTGTGTGTGTGTGTGTGTTTGTGTGCATGTAAGTTGGTTGTTACATATTTTCCAAAAATATCTGTTATTTTCATGATTTTTATTTTAGCTGGTAGCTAAGGCACCAACAAATAAGCTTTCATAAAAACACGCCCAGCAACACATTTACATAGGAACACAGATATGTATGCCTGTAGGTATGTACATTAGGGATGTAAGTTTTCGGGATTTTACTGATTACGAAATGTGCGTGATCTTGTTTTGTAATCTCGGTATCCCGGGACTGTCATAAAATTAAGGGAATATTGATGTTGATTTTTGATAAGGTACGTGATTACCATTTTGTGGGGCCGGGCTCGAAACCCCCTGCGGGCATAAAACGCCAAATGATACAAAAAGTTGTTTTTTGCCTCTCGGCGAGGAGGTTCCAGCTGCATTTCTGCCATGAAAAAAAACCTCCTCATCCATTTGCCGTTGGGAGGTGTCTTTAAACTGTAGGTCCCTCGAAACCTCAGACATGAATCACCAAATGATATAAAAAGTTTTTATCTGATAGGGTCACCCCTCGGCAGGCAATGGCAAACCTCCCAGTGCACTATGGTCTGAAATTCAAATTTTTTGGCATAAATTAGAAGGAGTGGGACTAGGCCATTGAAATTTCGCCTACAGGTTATATATGACTTAGTTAAGAAAAATTCCAAGAATGGATGAAATCGGTCATTCCCCAGGGGTACCTCCCTTGGACCTATAGTAAAAATTTTTGAATTTGAATTTTGAAATGAGAGAGAAGTTACAGAATTATTAAATTCACTTGAATATAATATAAAAAGTTATATGTACGAAGCAAATCATTCGAAATCACAGTCTTCCGTATCTAAAACTAAAGCGTTCTCCACAACGTCTGCTTCCGATATATCGGAATCAGAATTATCCGAATCGTATTCAGATCCCCCTGGCAAGTGGTTGAAAATTTGAAGTTCACTTGAAGGTGCAAGCAATTGTATTACTTCTTCTGGTAGCTTCTCTCATTTCCGAAATTTTTTTCTAGCGGATAAAGACAAGCTGGAAAGAAGGGGTCAAAAATCCATTGCCCTATTGAAAACATCAGTCATATTATTTTTTCTTGCATGTGTGATGCGATTTGCGAAGAGATTTTGCAGTGATGCTTCTGCTGAAGACTCCTACACAGATATCTCCTTAGGCCGGCAAAGTAGCTTGCATTTAATTACTTCCTCATAGCTTGGATATATATTGCAATTCCTTTCTTTATTTAACAACCTCATGTTGATATATTGTCTTTTGCTTAAATCATTTTCAAGTAAAAATGCGAGAGCTTCTTCCGGAGTTAGTGGAACTGCTTCGGTTTTTTTGGAGGTAACAGCTTTTCTTATTTCGCTTTGTTCTACTTGATGCGCAGTTTTCTTTAAAATAAATGCTAGATCACTTTGTTTTGATTTTTTTGCCGCAGCAGTAGTTGCATGAATCAAAAAATCAACATCGTCATTTGTTTTCACAAGAAAGATCACTTGCCAGCTTCCTCTTAAGCCGATCTTTTGCATCTGTGTAGCTAACCTTTGGTCGTTCTGCTTTACTTGAACAGGGTTTTTCAAAATCATTCTCAGAAATTTCAATAATAGTTGTTGCGAAAACCCACTGGGGGTATTTCTCTTTCAATCTATTAACCATACGATTACATTTTGATAATTTTTCGCTAACATATGCTAATAAATTTTGTATTTTTTTTCTAATTTCATCTTTTTTCTTTAAATTTAACTCATTAGCATTAATTTTTTTAAAAACCCAATCCAAAACAACATTAGTTTTGCGATCGCCATCTATCCAAACTCCAAGCATTTCTTCGTGTTGGAATTTTTGCTGAAAACTACAAATATACTTAAATGGGGAAAAGACGGGCAAATGTTACATACATGATTGTATAGAACATACCCCAAACTTCCACCGAACATAAAAATCTGGAACAATACGAAACAATACACACAACTTTCACTCCACAGAACACAGGTTAATACGAAATTTTCGGCTAAAAAAGCTATTAAACAAAACTCCTCACTATACAGATATGACACAATAAACCACTTTTTTTTTAATTAAGTTAAAAAATAGAAACTTTTCTTATATTCTTCCATTATAAATTTATTTCTTTTTTTTTTCCTTTTTAACTATTATCGAACAGCTGTTTTCTTCCAATATTTTACTGAACTGTTTACAAGTTTGTTGTTGCTTCAGAAGCATCATGTTTTACAGCTCATATTTATAACAGAGTTGCCATATCCAAATAATTTTTTGTATGTTTTAGACCACTGAAATGTCTCAATTAAAACTGCGTACCTTTGTTTTTGAAATAAGAAAAAAAAATTTGGATTTATGCCAAAATATTTGAATTTCAGACCATTGTGCAGTGTACGAATATTTCTGCCAAGTAATCATCTGCCTTTTTGAGGCAGCATTAAACTGTAGGTCCCTCGGAACCTCGGACATGGAACACCAAATAATATAAAAAGTTTTTTCTAATAGCGCTCGATTCTTCTAAATAGTCCCTGGCAGGTAAAGGCAAACCTTCGAGTGTACAAATATTTCTGCCCCAAATATTTCAAGCTCCTTATACAAAAAAATCTGCCGTTCGAAGGCGGTATTAAACTGTTCGTCCCTCGAAATCCCGGGTATGAAGCCGCAAAATGATAGAAAAAATGTTTTCCAATAGATCTCGTTTCTTCTAATTACCTCCCAGCAGGCAGTGGCAAAGCTCCGAGTGAAAAAGCTCTTCTCCGCATAAAAAACCATCTGCCATTCGAAGGCGGCAAACAACTGCAGGTCCCCTCATTTGTGGAAAAACCTTAAAAACGCACACTACAAGCTGTAGGAGGAGTTCCACCCAATAAGCGCCTACAATGAATTCAATTTGTTTCTAGAAACGCAGTAAAATAATAAAAATCCACTATTAAAATATTGGATCTGTTCAAGTTATACGAGTATTTCGTAAATTTTAAACCGAATATTTTGGGCCCACATACTTGTCCTTCTGAGGCTGCTATTAAAATTAAAAAAAAAGTCAATAAATTTGAGTCGGCCTGCTCGCTACATAATCTGCCAATTTGACTGGCCTATTTTGTTTTCTAATATTTGGCTGGAAATGTGGTTACGGTCAACGGAGTGGATTACGCTATCGAGTGACGGTTAGATTACATTTGTGGGGGGTTGGACAATTCCAAGCACTCAGTCAAGGGATCATTGTACTACACCCGAATAGACTTCAGTAGAGAGAATAGAGATAGGAAAGATAAAATGTGGATGGTAAGACGGATAAATTAGTTTGAGATCACTCTTCCACAATTCTCTTGGATTCATTGATGAATCTTAAGAGATCCGGAAGAGGAAGAGCATGAACTTTATCCACACTCAGTGTATCGCAACCCAATATCCTAAGTCTGATTCTCGAAAGCGCCGGACAGCTGCAGAGAATATGCGCTGCAGTGTCGTCATCCTCAAGACAGAATAGGCATAACTAGCTGTCGTCGACCCCCATGGCAGCCATATGCTGACCGCAGACGTTGTGCTCTGTGATTACACCCACCAGTAATCTCAGGTCCTTTCTGCTGAGTCGGAGAAAGGTCGCTATTTTCCTGTTTGGTTCTTTCTTTCGACTGATGGTAGTTCACAACTGAATTTTTGTCTACTATTGATGAAATGGATCTCACTAATTTATGATTTCAATAGGATGCTACCAAATATCACACAGCCAGCAAAAAAATGAGTTTATTGCAACCCAAATTTCTCTATCGCATAATTTCACAAAATTCTGTTGTTAATTGGCGACCCCCAGCAATCAAGCAAATTCAACATCACTGGAATATTTCTTGCGTATCTTTGTTTAAGGTGGTAGTTTACATACACTTTCGAGTAGTTTGTAGTCTTAAAACTTACAATCCGTGATGTGTTTAACGAAACTGACTTACTTTAGCTAAAACACGAAGCCGCTGGATCTTTATGTCATCGTAAAGCTCATACTACTCATTGTTCCATCGCCTACGATACTCGCCGTCACCAATCTTTCTCTCAAACACTCCAAGGGACGCTTCAGCGGATGTTGTCATCGTCCAAGCTTCTGCGTCATACGATAGGACGGGTATGATGGTAGCCTTGAAGAGTGTTAGTTTTGCTCGTCGAGAGAGGACTTTACTACTCAATTGTCTACTTAGTCCAAAGCAGCACTTCTTGGCAGGAGAGTTTCTCCGTTGGAGGATGATTCCATATGTAGAAGTTCACACAAGTGGGGAAGTCACTGATTGCCATTCACTTGGGAGTGGCCAGGACGACTCTTCTGCAAATGGTTCAAGCAGCTTTTAACTTCCGGGCTTAGCTCAAGTATGCTCTGGGCAGCTTTCGAACACCTGTTTTTGAGAAGACGAAGCAACCCAGGATAGCTGGTTGAGCGCTTGGTTTGGGTCCCGCCACGCAAAAATCCCGCCCAATGAAAACGAAAATGGAGCCTCGGTAGAGAAGTACCTATATACAATATTAATACTTGATTAATTAATATTAATGAAAGACAACAGCAATACACCCAATATTTCAGAGAATCTGGGAGAAAGAAAAGTTACCGGATGATGGCTTCAAGGCATTTTAGTTACGTTGCCGAAAGAGGTAGACCTCAGCGAGTGTGGCAATCACAGAGGAAGCATGCTGCTATCCATATTATCGTAAATCTTGAGAAGGTTATTTCTAAACCGCATAACGAAAGGCTTTCTCTGACCACCAATGAGCTTGGCTCAGGCCCCACTACTCCTGTGTCGATCAAATTAACACATTTAGAATTGTTGTAGAACAATCAGTAAAATGAGGAGCAGTAATACATCTCGTTTTCGTTGACTATTCTACCACCTTCGATAGCATCTACTGGAAGTACATTTGGGATGCACTGTGGCGAAGAGGTATTTCGCCCAGTTTCATCAAATTAAACAAAGGTCGCCGGTGTTGTTTTTTATAGTCCTAGACGATGTTCTTGTTCAAACTATGGATGGCTATCGTAGAGGTATACATTGGAACTTCAACGGCCAGCTAGAGGCGCTTGATTATGCCGACGATATATGTCTAATGTCAACGAAGGAGTCGGAAATGCAGAATAAGATCGACGACTTGGTTCTAGATTCCTGAAGGTTGGACTAAAGAGCAATGCAGAAAAAACGAAACCACTAAGAGTGAATGTGGCCGATGGTGTCAGCAGATTTAACGCGACAAATACAAATTTTGAAAATGTCGATAACTTCAACCACTTGGGTGTCTTCTTCTTATTGTTCTTCTTAGCGACACAGTCCTTGGTGAACCATTGCTTCCTTCACAGCTTCTTGCCATCGATCTCGATTAACAGCCACTTCCCTCCAACATTGCACGAGTATTTTATTGAGACTTAATAAATCTTATTATAGTTTCTTTCTTAACTATGTTTTCCAGTTCGGCATTGTGCCTAATGCGTTAAGTGGCATCTGCCAGTCTAAGCGGACCATAGGTCTTTCGGAACACTCTTCTTTCAAAGCACATTAGCTGTTGTCTCGTTAGATTTCAGCGTCCATAGTTCACAGTCATATGTAAGAGTGGTATCAGTGCTTTATACATTCTTAATTTTTGCCCACGCGATAATTTTTTAGATCCGAGTAATTTTAGATTAGCATTATATGCTCTGTTGGCTGCTCGTATTCTGCCATTGATTGCCACCGACATGTCTTGGTTGGCTGGGAATGTAATGCCCAAGTAGATGTCCTCATTTACACATTGGAATATGTATGTCCCATACTCCAGATCATTAGATACAATGTTTGATTTTGATCGGATCATATATTTAGTTTTTTCTGCATTGATTATCTTTACTCCAGCTTTTTGAACGCAGCCTGTATCTCATTTATAGTTTTTGGCATTTTTAGTATATCATCTGCATAGACACACATTTGGAATGGTTTATTGTAGATGCTTCCATACGGGTTTATTTCGTTTAGTATTGCATATTAGAAATCAGCGTTGCGAGGGCATCTTTTTGTTCAACTCCTGAGGCAATAGAGAACGATTCCGTACATTCTCCTTGTACTATAACTTTTGCTGACGTATTTGTAAGGGTCATAATAACAAGTTCAATAAGCTTTGTTGGTATGCCTATAGACGGCAACAAGTATTTTATTTTACTATGTTTGCAAATGCCTGCTGAAAATCGACAGTTTTTCAAAGGTTTGCATGAAGCCCTGGTCGATCGTCGACCAGTTGGCTCTAAAGCCTGCTTAGTAATCATCTAGTATTTCGTCAGCATATTGGCTAAGTATTAAATACAATATATTTGGTGTTAGTTTCCCATATTTTCATTGTTAGGTTGTGTAGATGTTTGCAGATGTTTCAGCCGGTAATTCAGCTGGGTGTCTAGAATCGCAAAAGTCCGCGGCGCATTTGCGCAACTCAACAAAGCCTGGAATTTCTCAACGATTTCCATTACTACTAAGTGGCGTATTTTCAACACCTAGGTCAAATAGGTTCTTCGGTGAGACAGCGAAACCTTGTTGATGACAGACTTGCTCGCCAACAAAATACAAGTTTTCATCAACAAGTGCCTACGGTGGATTCTGCGCTTCTGGGGGTCCAGAATAATCTCCAACGCAAGTCTTAGGGAACAGGGCAAACAACTACCCATCCAGTCTGAGATGAAATTTAGAAAGTGGCAATTAATCAGGCCATATCTTGAAGTAGAAATTGAATTTCGAAAAAGGCGAGCCAAGAAGCATCGAGAGAATGGTAACACCTAAAACAGTAAGGCTAAAAAAAGCCCATTGTATTCGAAGCTCTAGGAAGTAAAAGGGTAGATAGTCAAGGAAGAAAGGAGAGAAGGGACAAAGAGGAAGAGATAGCACAGAATACAGACAGAGGCATAGCTAATCCTGTGAGAATTTTCCGAATTCTTTCGCAAATCTAAAAATATCAACCAGTTTGAGAGAACGAATTTTCACTCGTCTTCATGACAGCGGAACCCAAAATTAGTAGTCTTGCTCTAGCAAAGACAGGACACTCACAGAGAAAATGCTCGGTGTTATTCGCCTCTTCTAAGCAAGACAGATTCCAATGGCAGTCATATGCTGATCCAATGCGTTGTGTCCTGTAATAATATCAACCATCAACCGAACGTCTTTTCTATCAAGTTTTAGAAGAAAGTTCGACAGTTTTCTGTACGGGCCTGTCACAAAACACTTTGCAGCTCTGCAGCGTTCTTGACCGGACCATCTCTATGAATATAAATTGCTTACATAGTTGCTGATCCAATTTATGATTCCCATAGATCTTATTTCGTTTATTGGTTCTAGTCCCTGTGGGGTAACCACTGATCCGCAATTGGGCATATCTTACGAAAGGACCCATGTGAAGTCCGCAGGCGGAGCTAGAATGAAATCCATGAGCTAGCAGGCGGCAAGGTTGGTCTTGCTGCAGGTGAGAGAGAACGTTTGAAAATGAAACAAGAGCTACTGGAAAATCATTTAAGGAAATTAAAGTCCTTGCGAAGGACCGTACGCGTTGGAAACGTCTTGTGGAGACCCTAAGCTCCATTCGGGGCAAAAGAAATTGATGATGATGATATATATTTTATTATTTATATATTTTATTAAAAAGGAGTATAAATTCAAGAACACGCGTAGTCTGCGTTCATGGCAGGAAAAATGGAGCTCGTCCCCCAACGGACGCTGGATGTAGCTTTTGATTCCCATAATTTCCAAATGGGTTAACCGTGAACATGGACAGTTAGATTACTATCTTACCCAAATACTGACAGGACATGGGTGCTTTAAATCCTACTTATATAGGCTTAAGCAGGAAGACGACCCGTACTTTTCTCATTGTCCGGTCACTGCAGAAGACGCAGAATATGTTTTGTTTGTCTGTCCGCGATTTGCGTTAGAAAGAGAGGAACTAAGCACTAGGGTGGAGAAGCCAATTACGGCTGATAACCTAGTCGATATTGTGATAGAGTCCGAAGAACGTTTGTCCGCTGTATGTAATATGGCAAAAATAGTAATCTCCAAACTGCGTCGCGCTGAACAACAGCGCAGATCTTCATGAAGAGGCAATAGGCCGCCCCCCCTTTCCGTGAAGTACTACTTAACGGTTGTCCCGCGGGAGGGAAACGGAGTTGGGGTGGGTTTTCAGTGGGTGAGCCGAAAGGCAAGTCTCACACTTTTCGGCTTTCAATGCTGTGTGCCACCTCCAAAACAAAAAAACAACAAAAAAAAAATATCTCTATCCGCCTTTCGAATTTCGATCTGGGTATAACTGAAGCCCAGCTGTAAAGGAAATCATAATGCTTAGGGAACATTTTATCCGATAGTCAAGCCGCGATCAAGGCTATGACGACGCCATGGTGCAGATCCAAATTAGTCAACTCTTTCAAGGAGGAGATCAAATCTCTTGGGTGTGCAGGTAACATTTTCCTGAACTGGGTTCCAGAACATAGTAATATAGAGCGAAATGAAATTGTTGATGCGTTTGCCCGGAAGGGGTCGACTGAATTGGTATCAGAATCCTCCTACCCGCTCATCGGGATCTTCCTAACTGTTATTAAAGGAGAATTCCTCAACTTATTTCTCAGGAAAGCAAATTACTCGAAAACCCTGTGGCCCAATAGGCGGAGAGCTCAGAAAGTCTTGGGGACTCCACACCATTCAATCTCCTAACTCATAGTTGTGTTTACTCTTTTGCCAACAAGTGCTACTTTGGACTAAGTAGGCAATTGAGTAGTAAAGGCCTCTCTCGACGAACAAAACTAACACTCTACAAGACTCTCATCATGCCCGTGCTAACGTATGGCGCAGAAGCGTGGACGATGACAACATCCGATGAAGTGACGCTTGGAGTGTTTGAGGGAAAGATTCTGCGTAAGATTTTTGGACCTTTGCATGCTGGCAACGGCGAATATCGCAGCTTTACGACGACATAGACATAGCACAGCGAATAAAGATCCAGCGGCTTCGTTGGCTGGGTTATGTTGTCTGAATGGATACAAACGCTCCGGCTCTGAAAGTATTCGATGCGGTACCAGCTGGTGGTAGCACAGGAAGAGGAAGGCCTCCTCTGCGTTGGAAAGATCAGGTGGAGAAGGACTTGGCTTCCCTTGGTGTGTCCAACTGGCGCCGGTTAGCATGAGAAAGAAACGCTTTGTTGAACTCGGTCGAAATCGCGTAAGCGGTTATTGCGCCAATTAAGATGAAGAAGAAGTTGCGTTTACTGGACATTGGACGACCGGCTCACATGCGGAAAAGCTAGATATGCAATTAAACCCCCATTGCAGAAGCTGAAGGAGGCTATTGTTCTCTGTAAATGTCCCGGTTTGGCAGTTAGACCAATAAGGTCACTGGGTGATCTTTTCTTCTTCCTCCAATCTAAATCCCACCAGTGCCAGTCTGGCACTCCTCAAGTAGCACTGAAGTGCCGTTTTCATACCATTATGAGACCTTCCACAGGCAGATATCTTAAACGTCTAGCTGCCGAACCCGGACATTTACAGGCAAAGTGCCAACAGTGTCCTTCTCTGAAAGGTCGCCGCAGCTTCTGCAATGGGGTTTAAATGGTAACCCCAGCTTTTCCGCGAGTGTGCCGATCATCCCGTGAGTACGAGTTTGGAAATTGGATGGTGAGGAGTCCAAAGGACTTTCTGAGTCCTCCGCACATTGTACTGGGGCCACAGGGGTACCGAGAAATTTCGCTTTCCTGATTAATAAGTTGGGGAATTATCCTTTAGTAACAGTTAGGAAGATGCCAATGACCGGGTAGGAGATCTCTGAGGCCAATTCAGTACCCTTCCCGGAGAACTTATCAGTAAAGCAGAATGTAAGTAAAAGAAATAGAAAGTTCTCAGTGGTTGGATGCCCAAAATGCATTCCCCTACTTGTATTGATTACAATTACTCACTGGGTTCATTTCAAATTACCCCTTTACCTTCTTATGCGGCACAGTTCCAGGAATTCAAAAACGTGCACCAGTCCATAGTTGTTTTTCTTAATTTCATTTTATTTTACAAAGTACAAGTTAAAACAAGCCTTTTCACATTGTTGTTTTACCCAGCGCGACTGGAAGCGCCAGGAGTTGGAGGCTTAAAAGCATGAGTGCGCCACCGCGCGACAGTTATCAGCGCGTTATCGGGAAAACTAATTACTGTGCTGTGCGCTGCAGAGGTCCCCGGGCGCTCGCCGGCGCGTATTCAGAGCGCCTGTATGAACGTGTAATGGCGAAGGCATTGGCTGTATGGCCGGCTTGTTGGCTCTTAGCTGCTGTGTTGGCTTGTGTGTTTTCAAACTCGTGCTCATGTGTGTGTGTGTGTTTGTGTGCGCTGCTTTGCAGCAATTTTCATTGGCTTTTAATTGCTTGGAAAAGTAAGGGAAAACCGCAACACAGCCATTGACTGCTCGATATAGAATTTATATGTGTGTTTGTATGTGTGTGTATCTCGTGCTGAGAGGGTTAATTTTTAATAACTTTTTTATTAACAATATAAGTGGCCACATTAATGAGGTGTTCGACGCGCTTGAGACTTTTTACGTATCGAAGGAAACATTTTTATGTGACATTAAAATACTGAACTGATAAAAATGTTGTAAAAAACACAATTTGAATAAAATTAAACGAAATTAAACTTAAGTCGAATAAAAAGAAAATAAAACACAAAAGTAATGTAGAACAAATTAACTAACAGAAATGATGTGACGCATAAAATTTGGAAAGCTGTAGTTAGAAAAAAAAGTAAATAGGACTGGTCACTAAAATAGGTACTTTGCGGTTGACTCTTGCATTCTAACTTATTAAGGCTCTCGACTCATTTGAAATGGGGTTGTTTTGGGTGTTTCTTGAAAAGCGTGTAAAACGGAAACATAAAAAAATATTTTGTTTTTATTTGCAGTATTTTATTTTTTGATCATTGTTAAAAAAATAAAAAAACGTTTTTGGTTCTCTAAATTTTTTGGGCTTAAGGGCAAACACAACAAAATTTTTGGACCTCCAAGTGCTCAACGATAAATTCGTACGATTTTTTTTGTTTTTGAATATTGAAAACAAGCCTCCGCTTCTGAACTGTGCAATGCATGTAAAACGGAAACGAAAAAAAAAATTATTTTTTCGAGTATTTTATTTTTTGAAATGAATGTTTGGCCATACGAGGTTCGTTAAAAAAATGGTCTTCCAAAAAAGTATGTCGCTGGCGACACGTATGCCGGGATTCACAGCTGTCTGATATCAAAAGACAAAGAGGTTTTTGTTCAGGATGAATGAATAAAAAAAAAAAAATTAACAAAATGACGGACTTTCAAAGATGAAAAACTATTTTTTGACCCTTTTTTTTGACTTGGAAAAAATATCGGGTGTACAACTAATTAATTTCGTATTTGTTACCAACCTCATGTCTATTTATGTAGTCAATATTTTGACAGTGACAGCTATTCTATGTTAAAGCACGCCAAAAGTCAAGTAAATTTGATATGTCACAGTGAATATTTTTTTTTTTGTTTTTTTTTTTTTTGTCGGGACAACTAGCAAGTGCAGCACTCAGACATTAATTGAGTCCATTGTACTACACTTGGATTCCCTTTTAATTTTCTTTAAATCTACCCGATCTCCGAAGAAATCTGAGTAGATCTTGTGGTGCCAAGGAGCCAAGATGGTCGCTTCTTAACACATCAGTGCCAAAGACCTCAAACCTGATTCGAGCGAAGGCGGGGCAGACACACAGGAAGTCGTCTGCCGTCTCATCCTCCTCTTCACAGGCTGGGCAGAGTACACTGTCTGAGAAGCCCAACCTTTCCATGTGCTTTGCCCACAGAAAGTGGCCCGTCATCAGTTCAACCAGCCGTCTACTCTCCCCTCTGCCTAATGACAGAAGGGTTTGCGACAGTCGATCGGACATGACAGGTAACATCAGTTTTGTCCATCTGCAGCCTCTCTCAGCCTGCCAAGCTCGCTTGTGGGTGGTAGTTACCCATTTGCTAACCGTGGCCGTGATGGCCGCAGAGGGGAGTGGCAAAACGGGCTCTGGGTCAAAGAAGTTGGCCTCAGAGCCCATCTTAGCTAAGGAGTCAGAGGTCTCGTTACCCGCGATACCCACGTGTCCCGGGACCCATGTCAGCATCAAGATATTATTTCTACCAACATAGTTCAGCCTGGATTTACAGGACTTGACTACCCCTGATGTGGTTGGAGGGCTGTCTAAGGCCATAAGCGCAGCTTGGCTGTCGCTGCAGACACATATAGATCTGCCTCTCCATCGTTTTTCCACAACAAAGTTCATCGCTTCTTGAACAGCATACATCTTCGCTTGAAACACAGATGCATGCATTCCAAGAGCAAAGTGCAAAAGTGTCCCGCTGGATTCCACGTAGACCCCAGAGCCGGAGCCATGCTCGGTCCTGGAGCCATCCGTAAAAATGCGAAAACAATGTTTGCCCGGCTCATTTTCTGAGTCTTCCCACAACTGAGCCTCTGGTAACACTACACTGTATATCTTTTCAAGTACGACCCTTGATGGCATGGAGTCAAGGGGCATGGAGAGAATCATTGGATCGATGCCCATGCCTTCTCTGTGTTCCAAAGCCGGACAAGGGCCGTACTAGTTCCCACTGTGTTTCAGTCTGGAGATGGCCTTCAAGGCCTCTCCTTGGATGAAAGCATCAAGTGGTGATGAACAAATCACAGCATCTAGTGCCGGGCCTGAAGTAGTCGGAAAAGCTCCGGCGCAACAGATGGCCACAGTGAATATTAGTAAACACACAATTTTTTTTATTACAGTCAAAATGTCAAATTACGTTCCAAAAAACAGCATTTGCGGGGAGGTTTGTTTTTGTTCTTCAGATTAAAGAAAAATGCAACAGAAGCACATCGTTTACTCTCAGAAGCTTATTCTGAATATGATCCAGAGATTTAACATAGAAGACAAAAAGAGATCAGGTCCATCAAAAAAGTTTGAAGACGAAGAATTGGAGGCATTACTCGATCAAGATCCATTTCAAACTCAAAAAGAACTTGGAAAAACATTGAAAGTCACTCAACAAGCCATTTCTAAATGTTTAAAAGCAGCCGGATACATTCACAAACAAGGAAATTGGGTGCCACACGAATTGAAGCCGAGAGACGTTGAGAGACGATTTTGCATGTCTGAAATGCTGCTTAATCGCCACAAAAAGAAATCGTTTTTGCATAGTATTGCCACTGGCGATGAAAAATGGATTCATTACGACAACCCGAAGCGTAAAAAATCATATGTGAAGCCAGACCAACCAGCCAAATCGACACCAAAGCCGAATATGCATGGTTTGAAGGTAATGCTCTGTATTTGGTGGGATCAGAAGGGTGTGCTCATAGTAGAGCTGTTAAAATCGGCCCAGACGATCACGGGAGAGCTATACAGGCAACAATTGATACGTTTGAAGCAAGCAATATCCGAAAAACGGCCAGAATGGGCGACCAGACACGAGAATTGATTTTCCATCATGACAATGCTCGGCCACATGTTGCAGTACTGGTCAAAAACTATTTGGAAAATGCCGGATGGAAATTCTACCTCACTCGCCTTATAGCCCAGACATAGCTCCTTCTGATTACCACTTGTTTCGATCGATGCAGAATCACCTTTCTGGAATACGGTTCACCAATGTTGAAGGTATTAAAAACTGGCTTGATGACTTTCTCGGCGCAAAAGATGAGAAGTTTTTTTGGGATGGAATCCATAAATTGCCTGAAAGATGGGAAACAATTGCCGCTTCCAATGGGCAATATTTTGAATAAAATATTTTTTTCACTTTTATACTTAAATAAATAGTTTTTTTTTTAACAAAAAAATACGAAATTAATTAGTTGTACAGCCACGATCTTAAAAAAAAATTTGACAAAATGGCGTACGTTCAAATATGAAAAACTGTTTTTTTGACTTTAAGGGTCCGAAAAAAATACTAAACTTTTTTTTTTTCAAATGATCGCAGTTCAAACGATAACGACATCAATTTCACGCCATTTAAATTTGATTTCATCAAAATTCGTTCAGTAGAACCGGCTATGCTTGTGCACATTGTCCATGTGAAGACCATTTTTTGAAAACTGACAACTTTTTGAATGAACATCGTATGGTCAAAGCAAAATTTTTATTTTTTAACAATGGACCAAAAAATAAAATACGGAAAACAAAAATTAATTTTTTTGTTCGTTTTTGTCTTACACGCTTTCAAAGAAACACCGAAGAAACTCCATTTCAAATAAGGCGAGTTCCTTAACTGGAAAATATTGAATGTAACTTTGATGGCGAAGAACTAATAATTAATATAATATGAATTTCCTTCAAAGTCGCGACACGCGCGGCATTGCACAGTTGAGGAGCGGAAACTTGTTGTCAATCGTCGAAAACAAAATCGTACAAATTTATCCCTGAGTCACTTGGACGGTCCAAAAATTTTGTTGTAAATGCCCTAAAGCCTAAAAAATCAACAGAACGTCGAGGTGGGGAAAAGAAAACAGCTTGCGCTACTGATAATTTAGTTGTGACTCTTGCCAAGAGGGATTCTTTTAAGCCATCAAAGGCTATTGCAGCTGAAATCGATAACGTAACATCAGCGAGAACTGTACAGAGTCGATTGTAAAACATGAACCTACCAGGCTGAGTAGCTCCTAAAATTGCTCTGTTGAAACAAATAAATTTAGGGAAGAGGGAAAAGTGTTGCTCAAGATCACAAGTCATAGAGGGTACCCAAAAATGGATTGGAACGATGAAACCAAAATAAATTTATTTGGAGACGATGCTGGGCGAAATATCAGACGGCCTAAAGGACAGCAATTCTCACTGCGGTTCACATAAAAAAACAGTCAAGCACGGTGGGGATGATTTTCTTGGTTCGGAGTAGAACCTATTCACCTCATAAGCAATAAAGTGAACAAATACATTTTTAAGGACATACTTCAAGAAGTGATACTACCATTTGCAGAGGAGAATATGCCACTTCACAGAAATAATCGAAGTTGACCGTCAGGAGTTAGGAGTCTGGGAGCCTGTGCGCCTCACGAACTCAACGAAAAAAACAAAGAAAGCCGTCTTCAAATTGCTTCTCAGCATCTCGCCCGCCATCGAGCAACACGCGGTAATAAACAGCGCTTTTTGTACCGAATCGTCACGGGCGATGATAAATGGAGTCTATACATCAGTATGAGGCAAAGAAAGGAGCGGGTGGTTCCAGAAGATACGCCAACGCCGAGAGTCAAGCCGGTTTTTAATGTGGACTGGGACTGGGACTGGAAGGGCATGGTGCACTGCAAAGAGCTCGAAAAGAATGACATGGTCAACAAGGAGCTCTATATTGCCCAGCTATACCGCATCAATGAGGCTATTCGACTGAAAAGACCTGATCGACATGGTCAAACCATACTCCTTCACGCCAACGCCAGGTCACATGTTGCACAAATCGTCAAAGCCGCATTTCAAGAGCTCGAATGGGAGGTCCTTCAGCATCCGCCCTATTCTCCAGATCTTGCACTGACCGATTATCATCTTTTCCGCTCCCTGTCAAACCATATGAAGTGCGTTACCTTCAATAACAAAGAGGTCCTTAAAAACTGGCTCAACAACTTCTTTGACACCAGACTAGGCGATTTTTGGCGGAACGGCATCAACGAATTGGAGGAGGAAAGAGGTTGTAAACAGCAGCAATAATTGATTAACTTAATGATATAATTATTGTTTCTTGTTTAAATAAAAGTCTCCGGTAAAAACGCTCGGAAATTATTGCCCAATTCAATACAAAATACTTTTGTGGATACCTCCAAAAGAAGCTGTTTTAAGACTTCAACAACCTCTTCAAGCGTTGAAAAATGTTGACCTCACATTTTATTTTTGATGCTCGGGAATAAAAGGGAAATAAAATTAGAAATAAATATTTTGATCCTGTGGCTTCGGAGATTGGGGCATTCATCTAGTAAGTGGTCGACCGTTGAAAGTGATCCACACCAAGGACATGTGTTTTTGGGGTTCCCTGTGAGGAGGTGTTCGTGTGTCAAGAGAATGTGCCCAATGCGTAACCGAATAAAGGTAGTGGTTTGGCTCCGAGTGTTATTATTTGGAAAGTGGGGGTTTTGTCCTGATGGGTTAACTTTGTTGTACCAGGATGAAAATTCTTTCTAATTCTTATCTTTCTCACTTTAAATATATGCTGCAACGGTCCTAATCGAATCGTGTTTTTCAAATGTTGGAAAAGTAAGGCCGGGTTGGAGATGGATTTGTTTGGTGGCCGCATCTGCTGCCTCGTTGCCTGGGATCCCAGCATGACCCGGGACCCATAATAAGTTCATCTTTTTATGATGAGTATTTAGTGCTGCTTTAATATTTTGAATTAGACTACTGGAGGTGTTTACGCTTTGGAGTCCACTCAAGCACGATAAACTGTCTGTGCATATTACGAAAAACCCCTTCAGTTTTGTCGCATATTCAATAGCAATTTTGATTGCCAGTGCTTCAGCTGTGAAGACTGAGATTCTACCGAAAAGCCAACCACCTGATATGATTAACCCTGTGTTGGAAACTACGGCGAATGTGGCAACATTATTGGTTATAGATCCATCTGTGTAGATGAAGCTCCAGTTGTCTTGAGTATACCTTTGAAATTGTTCGCGAAATAGAGCTCTGTAAACTTCAGGACTAGTTGCGGCCTTTTTGTACTGATGTAGGCAAACGTTTATGGCTGATTTATTAAAGATCCACTAAGGATGACGTGATGGTTTGTTACAAGTTTTCGGAGGCCGAATATCTCATTTTTTGGAGAATGCTGCGCAGCGCCTTAGGGCGGGGTGGGTTAAAATGTTTTTAAAACTATTAAATAGTACATAATATGTTGTATTCATTAGGCGGGGGATCAATTTCAGCGTGGTTTCCTTTACCCTTTCTTCAAAGGAGGAGAATCCGGCTTCAGATAGTCTGGCTCTGGTTGGTGAAGCTGGAAACACATTAAGACTGCAGGGCAGTGCTGAGTGGTATGGTGAATATATCTTTTGGAGATTGCTTTTGGCACACCATCCGTAGATTGGCAGGCCATAATCAATTTTTGACATAATTAGTGCTTTTGTGACATTTGTTCGAACGTTAGTGTGGATTTGATTGTATATAATTCATAATATGCTGCTTCAAGTTTCAGTTGTGGTACATTTTCGACATGCCCAGATATTCCGAACCCTTCCGAAACAAGTTGCCATTTGCTTTGAGGTGCTTCTGCTGCGAACAACTTTTATTGGATCAAACTCGCCCTTTACTGTCCAATTGCTGTTTTTTTTCGACTCATATGCATAGATTCAAGTTTTCGCACCTGCTACGAGGTCATAGAGGTGCTTCGACTACTGCGACTGAACTCCTTCAATATTTCTTTACACCAATCCACGCGAGTTCGAGTGCTCTTTTGGACAATTGTCACATCATGATGTATCCAACAAGAACAAAACTTCTTGACGATAAAATGTTCATGAAATAGTGAATGCCTGCTAGTCACACTAATGCCCCAGGATACCTCCGTCTCGCGATATGTCACATGAGGATCTTGTGATATCAATCGATTGCTTCTGGCACAACACTCGTTTTTGAATAGCCTTCACGAAATTCATGCCGCATGGATCGGCGGCCACTGGATCGGCGGCCACCACTCGTTGCACTCGTACCAGCATTTCACGGTGGCCAAGTGTGGTACTTCAACGCCAAAGGTCGAAGTAAGTTTATCAATGCACTCCTGCCTCGATAATCGACGTCGAAAATCGTAATAAATCATCGCAGGAAAAGTTTCTTGAGCTAATTACAGCTTTTGGACGATACGAATTCTTCAATTCACTGAGAAAAGCACAAATAAAGGTCGTAAGTGAAAATGTTTTATGTTATTTATGCTAAAAAATACCAAACTTTTCGATAAAAATATTGAATTTCAGCTCATCAGACGTAATATTGCAAATGCGCTAAATATAAAAGGCGACTCTCGTAACTTGGACTGCATACAACTTAAATTTCTATGATAAAATTCATCTGAGGTTTTCCTGCAATAAAGTGAAAATGTATTCGAGTAATTTCTGCAATTTGCAAATTCAAATTTCAGTTCAAGTTGCCACTCATAATAAACTGATATAAATCGTACAAATCTTAACTGATTTACATTTCTTCAGTTTGAGAATTCCCTTAATTGTGCATATCTCTAATCAGTTAACTCGTTTATCATAATGCGTAACTTGATTTATATCGGCACCCTCAAATTGTTTCATAAATTTGTAATTTGATATGCGTGGTTTTTTATCTCAGTTTTCTTTGCTACTTTGCAGCATTCACACAGATTCCAAAATAAAGCTGCACGTATTTTTTTCTCACCCACCACTCAAAGCATCCCCACACACTTCGTTATGCACCAACATCCTTTTCAATCACTGTCACTCTTCCATATTGCGACAGTCACTTAAACTCACTTATTCAATGCCCGCAAATAGACCCTTCATATTTCTGAAGCAACAAAAAAAAAAAAAATTGCATTAAATAGAAAATAAATGCCAAAATGAATAAAAAAGTAATAAACCGACGGCGGCAGTGCCCGGCTGAGCAACCAGTTTGATGGGGGTAGCAGGTTGACACACTCAATGGCCATGAAAATGCGGCACACATCGCAGGACGATTAGCAGCAAACAGCATCATAAATTAGAGTATATTCAACGGCACACCGCCCCATTCGGGTGCATCTCAAACGGCATTGCACCCTTCGTTTTTTCCTGCTTTGATGTATGAGTGTGCGTGTGTGTGTGCGTGTGCACCGCTTGCTACACATAAACGGATATTCATTACAGCCACCGCAGCGACTGCCGACGCACCAGCCAAAGCGCTTCTCACTCCACTGCCACTCGCACAATTGATGCCTCATCTTAGCCACTACTGCAGCAGCCGCTTGGCGGAAAACTACCCTCTGCGTTTAGTTTGACAATTTTCACATTTCTCTATGCAAAAATCACTACTTCTGCCGTACAATTGCTTGGTCATCGAGAAGGCAGCCAGCCGTTCGTGCGATCGCCCGTGCGGTGACAGCGCACGCGTTGCCGCTTATTTAAAGTTTTAGCACCCTCTCGTTGCTGCCACCGGCTTGTTTGCTGTTCTTTTGATTTTGGGAGTTTTCATACCGGTCGGCTTTATGGCTTACATTTTACATATGTCATTGATATCCCCGTGGGAGTGTTTCTTACAAAATTGCCGCCCGAGTATTTGGTTGGGAAATGTCTCAAATATTTTTGGTGAAAGTGTCAACGCGACAGCGCTGGGTGCCGTGGGCCAAACGGTTAGCTCTTAAATGATGATGTATGGCGTATCTCTATACTTATTTTTTATAGGTACATATATGCATGCAATTTGCTGGGGATTTGGTACAGTGGGTTGGAAGCAGTGGTTAAGAAAGTAAATTTAGAACAACTTGGCAGCACTCTTAAAATATAAAGAGAAATAAATAAACGAGCCCTCAAGAGCTCGAGTTTTTATATGGGTTTCTTTTTATTTTTCGTTACTGAAAAGTTTCAAGGAAGAAGTACGAAAAATGGGGTTGATTGAAAAATAAGAATGAGACACTACTTTTCCAAACAAATTTTCCATATGTAATTCTTCTGATAAAATACGGAGTAGTCGTTCATCTGAGGTGCCTCTGGTATTAGTAATTTTACGCTTAGTAAAATTTGGGTCTTCACAAATATAGGGTGGGCCATGAAAAATTTGCTTTTTGAATCGGCTATAAAAAAAAATCTTATCAATATTTTGTCAAACTTTGTTTTTTATTTTGAAGTTTAAACATTGTGATTTATGAATGAAAAATAATACCGTTCAAATGACTGCCACGACTGGCTTTACAGTAGGCCATGCGATCAACCCAATTTTTAAGCACATTTTCGATTGTTTGGGCTCCAATTTCATGAATGGCAACTTCGATTTCGTATTTTAAAGCATCAATCGTCTCTGGATGGTTCGCATAGCATTTGTCCTTAACGGCTCCCCACAAAAAATAGTCCAATGGGTTTAAATCACAGCTCCGAGGTGGCCAATTGATATCGGGATTTCGGCTGATTATTCGGTTTTCAAAAACGGTAGCCAAAAGTTCGAGTGTAACTTTGGCAGTGTGACAAGTTGCACCGTCCTGTTGAAACCAAATGTCGTCCATGTCATCCTCTTCAATTTTTGGAAAAAAAACTCGCTGAGCATGTCACGGTAACGCTCGCCATTTACTGTGACCGTGGCTCCTCGCTCATTTTCGGAAAAAATGGCCCGATGGCCGCCAGACCAAAAACCGCACCTAACAGTGACTCGTTGTGGATGCATTTGCTTCTCTACAGTAACGCGTGGATTTTCTGAGCCTCAAATCCGACAATTTTGCTTATTGACGTAGCCACCGATGTGAAAATCAGAAAAGAAGAAGAATACTCACCACGTTGGAAATAGGTTTTCAATATTTCCCAATTCTGTTCAAGCGTATAGCGTCCCATTTCGTAAATGTCAAACCTTTAAGTAAATTATGAAAAAAATAGGTGGTACAAAAAGCAAGCGCTATATGGCCCACCCTGTAGTATTATACTTGGTCCTGCCATAAGTTCTGTTACAAGTTAAGTCCGTTATAGATATGAAAATAAAAAATATATAATTTTCATTCAAAATAGTCACATTTGCCTTTACACAAGGCTTCAAACGATAAGGCCATTCAGCTATTGAAACGCGCACGGTTTCCATGAATATTGACGTCGCTGCTCGACCCAAAGATGGTTTGAAACACTCCAAATTTCTGTGAGGTCTTCAACAGGCCTTGTTCTCCAATTCTGACCACAAATTGTAGTACAACAAATTCAGATCTGGACTTAGACGGTCGATCTTGTGCGGCTATGAGCCCAGGAATATTGTTTTTCAGGCACTGCTTGGGGGTTTTTGCCTTACGGGCTTGAGCAAAATCTTGCTGTAAGATCCAACGCTCTCCATTGATGAGAGTACTGCTCAACTGCTTCACCATGTCTTCTAAGACATCCTCTTGGTATACTTTTGCCCCGGTCTTATGCCCTTTTCTGGAGAAATGAAGAGAAAGGAAACCATTTTGATATCATTAAGAGACCTTCAACGGACAGATATCTACAGCCAACCAGATCTATTGATGTGAGGGAGAATACTGATGGGATTTATGTTGGAGCAGTGTTCCAGACTGTCGAAGGAAGAAGTACCCAGTGATCTTAGTCGTCTAGCTGCCAAACCTGGACAATTATAGAGAAAATGCCCAACAGCCTCCTTTTCTGAAAGATACCTACAGCTTCTCTAATGGGGATTAAATAGTAAACCTAGCTTTTCTGCGTGGAGCCCGCAGAACTTTCTGCGTCCTGTGCCTATTGTAATGGGGTTAAAGAGTTTTCGAAATAGAACATACAAAATGGAGCTTCATTTCTTCTGCGCTTTCCTGAGAAATTAGTTGTGCAATTTCCCTTTACCAACACTTAGGCGGATGCCGATGACCGGACAGGAGATCTCTGAAACCAATTCAGTCGACCCCTTAGTAGCAAATGCATCAGAACCGCAGATCAGAGAAATGTTACCTGCACTTCCAAGAGATTTGAACGCCTCCTTACAGGATCTGCACCATGGCGTCGTTAGAGCCTTGATCGGAAAAACTGCTGATATCTCCCACGTTCCCTAAGCATTTTGCATGTCTGCAGGGTCGCAAAGACTTGTGCCTGAAAAACATTAGCAGTATTCGGCAGTTTAAATTGACTGATTTAGAGAAAGGCCTGCTCCGACTCCCAATTCCATATCAGCGCAGTCAGTGGAGACAGAGCTAACAGCATCGGTACATATTTTCACCATCTTCCTTCGCCTCCTTGCCCTGGCACGATACTTGAACTTCAGTTTGCGGATGGAAAGACCTGTACGAAGTTCAGAGAAATATCCCTTGAAAGACTCTTTTTTAGCCTGATTGCACTTTGAGCAGCGATGAAAATAACTTGAAAGTAGATGGAAAGTAAGAGCAAAACGACGTTCAGGGCAGTACTGGCACAAGTTCTATATGCCCGGTGAGGCCAATGCAAGCAGCCTGGGCAGGTGTAAAGCCCCAGTTTGCTGATATTATAGCCTTTCCGAAGAACTTCCCACCGAATCAGGCATCCGTACGTTAAAGTTTGCAGAACCAATCCGTTGTACATCCAGAGCGCGACCTGTGGCTTGAGTCCTCATTTTTGCCGAGGGAGTAGAAAGCTATGCTGGCCTTCTTAGCTGCCAATGGAGTTGGAGTCAAGTAGTACTCAAAGATCAACGTACAACGAGCGGTCTGGGCAGGAATAACTGGAGCTATTAGATCGTGCCCAGTAGAGGCACTTAAGGTCTTGCTCTACCTGTTACCAGTAGACTTACAACTACAGCTAACAGCAACGAATACAGCCTTCAGTATAAAAGAAGGTGGTTTTTGGAGTGCTAGAACGTTTGGTCATAGCGTTATTTTAAACAGCCAGCTCTTACTAGCAGCTACGCGTATGACAGATATCACTCTCATCTGGGTATCTGGCCATAGGAACATAGAAGGAAATGATAAAGCTGATAAACTGGCATGAAGGGGGCATCCTATAAAGAATCCGAAACGGTAGAAATAGGCTGTCCCCAAGGGAGATCTTCTCGCTATTCTAGAAACAGGTCTAACAGGGATACCTGCAAAATAACTAAACAGGCGTGCCCCAATTTCAACAAATCCAGAACTGACGAGATGTTAAAAAAGCCAAGAACAGACATCTTTAGAATTACGTCAACACTAACTGGCCACTGGCCTTTGGGAGACCATGCCAGGAAGATGGAGGGTGGCTAAACAACGATAGATGTACAGGGTTGCCCATATTCGACGGACCCATCTGGCAACCCTTTATCTTTTGACAGAGACGTCAAATCGCTTAATGACATATCGCGTTGGAAGCGTCAGTCCAAGCAGATTTTTACAGTACACGCCACGCGAGCGCAAATTGTTGAAATTTATGTACATTCAACAAAAGAAGTCAAAAGAAGAAGAAGAAGAGCAAAATCATCATGTCCGATGAGGCTCATTTCTTGTTGAATGGGACGGTAAACAAGCAAAATTGCCGTATTTACACCACTGAAAATCCTCACGAAATTCAAGAGGTACCTCTTTCCGTTTTTCTTCGAAAATGAAGATGGTCAAGCTGTTACCGTCAATCAGGAGCGTTATCGCGATATGATACCCACTTTTGTGATGCCAACTATTCGCCGAAAGCGTATGAGGCAGTTCGGGTTTCAACAAGACGGCGATCGATGTTTTGAAGAAATTGTTTCCTCGTCGTTTGATGTCGAAAAATGGCGATTTTGACTGGCAACCGCGTTCGCCCGATTTAACGCCACCAGACTTCTTCTCGTGTGGATATTTAAAATCAAATGTTTATATTAATAAGCCAAAGACCATAGAAGAGCTCAAGAACAACATCCGTGAGGAAATAGCCGCTATTTCAGCCGAAATGTTAGCTAAAACTATAGAAAAGGCTGCAAAACGGGCACAATGCGCCGTGCAGGCTCAAGGCGGCGATTTGAGAGACATCATATTCAAAAAGTGATGTCAACAAATCTACTTGAACCAAATAAAATGATTATTATCATCAACATCAAAAAATCTGTGTTTTTCTTTGGGTACGTCGAATATGGGCAACCCAGTAGAAGCTGCAATGAAAAAGAATCTAAAGAAACAATCTTTCACTATCTCTGCCAGTGCTCAAGTCTGTCTACACTATGACACAGAATGCTGGGGAAACCATAGAGGGTCAACTTGGCAGAAATTGAAGAAAAGAAAATTGACGACATAGACAGATTCATAGTCAAATCAAGATGGTTCACCAAGATGGTTCGATTACCTAGTCTCGAGGCGCTGAAAAAAGCCATTGTCCGCGAGTGGGCTAAAATACCTACAAGTCACATTCGGGCAGTTTGCGATTCGTTTCTGGACCATCTCACGGCCCTAGTCAAGGCAAAAGGTGGTCAAATCGAGCAAAAGCAAATTGATTCTTAATTTTGTATTACTTTCACACATTTTTTACTGTGAATTGCATAAAAGTGATTTTCGAAACTAAATTTATAGTCTTCTTGATTGTTTACAGTTTTTCATATTTTATACACCACTTCTTTCGCAATTTGATCCACTGTACGCCTCATGCATGACTTCTTGCAGCCACTATTCTCTACAAGGGATGCTTTTTCCAACTTAGGCATCGCTGCCATAGCGAAAAATATGCACATTAAATACTTTTGGGTATTAGAAAGATATTTATGAGCAGAAATAGAAAAAAGGTATGAGACAGCAGCAAAGCGAGCAGTGCTTGCACAAGCGTCTCTTCATTCATTACCTTCATTACACGAACAATACAGCGAGGGTGCAGTGTCATTGAGACTTAATCCTTGATGGTGTAAATAATATGATTAACACGTAGAAATCAACAGACACACACACACACACACATACATACACACACAAACACACCATGATTGCTGGAGTCATAAAGTCACACGACGATTGCACCTTAAATGTAATGAGATTTGTAAAGTACAACGTTTTCATAGAGCTTTACGCCCCGCAGAGTGAGCGAGTGTGTGAATGAGTGAGAGAGTGAGTGAGAGACTGAATGGGCAGCAGAGTGAGCAGGAGAATGTGGAGCGTGAAATGCTGTTTGCGAGGCGGTGCCGCTTTGCTTTTGTTTACCAACCAACTCATAAATCATCGAAAATCCAGTGAGGCATCGAGCGCTTACGCCTTCGAAGGGGCGTTAGGCAACTAATGTTACTTCACTGCACATACAAATTCGCGCTAATCTTTGTGCGAACATATTTTTAGGCGTACGTCCACGGGCTTTTGTTACAAAATATTTTAATGGCAAAAAGTAATTGAAAAGTATTCGATTACAACGCTGCGGCAATAAAAGGTGATTAAAAGTCAAAAGCTGTGAATCTTTTTCGCAATTTTTGCGGTTTTCCATTTGAACTCTCTTTGGCAAAAGATATTTTCATTTTCTATGCGCGTGTCTGGGCAGCTGTTGACTGCGGCGTTTTATTTTATTTCAGTTTATTCCTTTGCTTGGCGAGTTGGGAAAATGCGCCGCATTCTCATTGTGCTAGTGTATGTGTGTGTGTGCACTCACATACACATACTTGTATATGTATGCGTGCTCATGCTTTTGTGGCACATTAAAATGTCTTTAGGCGTCGCCGTATGCCAATCACTGATTCGGAAATAATTTTATTAACTTGCGATTTGGCCCTCACTTGCCACAGCTTTCACTTCTCTTTTTCTGCGCGTTTTTGCCATTCTACGAATTTGAACACCAGCATGCTTCCACAAACAATACCTACATATGTGTGTTGTTTTTGTTATTTTTGGCTTTTCTACTTCGATTGCACTGTGTGTGGGGGTATGAGTTGCCAAAAGTGCACAGAATAATCGCATTTCGTTTGACACTCTGTGACTCTGTGACTGCGTTCGTGAGTTATGATTAGATGTGGCTGCCATTTAGTGAGATGAGCGTAAGATTTGCTGCTGGCGCTGGAGCGTAAGATGTGACTGCGTACCTACTCGTAGAGAAGCTCCCCGATTGCGCCTGCAGAAAAGTGTGCGGGGTGGCAATAATGACTTCGCTTGCAAGTATTTGTTGTTTTTGTAATTGTGCGGTATTGTTTTTGTGAATATTTTTTCATTGCTCCTCCGTGCGGTGATTATGATTTTTGAAGCTCAAAGTCTACGAACGTATCATCAGCAAGCATTCAAATAGCGCTGGCTTTGTTTCTTCAAGAATTATCAGCTGATTCACGAAATTGTGGGTGAACAGCTGTGATTTTGGAAAATGAGCATTTTTTGTTCGGTAGCCAAGGAGGCATGCACTGTGAGACAAAGAGTTTTATAAATCTTCACTTTAATTTTCATTGAACATGGTTATAAATTTTGAGCGGTAGAATAAACTATCTTTAAATTTTTATGTTAAGATAATTTTGCAAAAAAAAAAAAAAATATATATATATATTTATTTTATATGAGGTGTGCAACTAAGTTCCCGCTGTTTGTCAACAGATGCCGCCAGCAGTGTGTGTTAGTCGATTCTAACATAACCTAAACGTCATAAACCAAGCTTAGACATCTGCTAAACAAACTGCTTCGACACATTAGTGATTTTGTTTTGGTATCAAATAAAGGGTGTTTTTTTTAGAGGTTGGGTTTTCAAGTTGGCACTACTTTTTTCGTAGATGGTCTTTTTGACAGCTGTCACTTGATTTATGCTCAGTTTGGTTTGCCATTTCATAATGAATAGACTTACACCTGAACAACGTTTGCAAATCGTGCAAATTTATTACGAAAATAATGGTTCGGTTCGCGCGACGCATCGCGCGCTGCGTCCAATATTCGGTCGACATAATCGTCCATCAGAGTCACTAATTCGATTAACCATGGATCGGTTTCGCACCACGTTTGCTCTAGTGGATAATACGCATCCTCAGAGACGTCGTACAGTGCGCACCGAAGACGCTATTGCTGCTGTGGAGCAGAGTATCGAAGAAGACCCGAATGAGTCCATCCGCCATCGCGCGCAGCAATTGGAGATGTGCCCATCCACTTTATGGAAGATTTTGCGGAAGGATCTTGGTTTGCGGGCTTACAAAATCCAACTCGTGCAAGAATTGAAGCCGAACGACCATCAAGCGCGTCGCACGTTCGGTGAATGGGCCCAAAACGAGATGGCCACCGATCCCGATTTTCACAAGAAAATTTTGTTCAGCGATGAAGCTCACTTTTGGTTGAATGGGTATGTCAATAAGCTAAATTGTCGCATTTGGAGTGAACATAATCCACAAGAAATTGCTGAGACGCCGTTACATCCTCAAAAAGTCACTGTTTGGTGTGCTCTATGGGCAGAGGGAATCATTGGTCCATATTTCTTTAAAAATGAAGCCGGCCATAATGTTACAGTCAATGGAGAGCGCTATAGAGCCATGATTAATGACTTTTTCGTGCCTGAATTGGACGATGTTGATGTGGACGACCTTTGGTTCCAACAAGACGGCGCTACATGCCATACAGCCAACGCAACAATCGATTTATTGAAGGAAACTTTTGGTGAGCGCATTATCTCGCGCCGTGGGCCTGTGGCGTGGCCTCCAAGATCGTGCGATATAACACCGCTGGACTATTTCTTGTGGGGCTATGTGAAGTCGCTTGTCTACGCAGATAAGCCCGAGACGATTGACGTCTTGGAAGAGAATATTCGGCGCCTTATTGCTGACATACGGCCCCAATTGCTGCAAAAAGTGGTCGAAAATTGGGCCTCTCGGCTGGAATTTATTCGAGCCAGCCGCGCTAAATTCTTGGCCATAACATTAAATTATATACGTTTTATTTCATCTTGAAAACCTAACCTCTAAACAAAACGCCCTTTACTTTTGGTTTTGTGAAAATGTCTGATTTTGTGCAAAATAATCGTCATTTGTGGGAAGTGTTGATTTTCCTTCTTCATTCGAACAAAAAAAACGGCGGCTGAAGCGCATAGAGAGCTACAAAAAGTTCATGGAGATGCTGCTATAAGTGAAACAACGTGCCGAGATTGGTTCCGTCGCTTCAAAGACGTTGATTTTAATGTTGACGACCGTCCGCGTGAAGGAAGGCCAAAAACCTTCGAAGACGCTGAATTGGAGGCATTGCTCAATGAGGATCCGTATCAAATGCAAGAAGAGCTTGCTTCAATATTAAGAGTTACCCGCCAATCCATTTCCAAACGATTTCATGCTTTGGGAATGATTTAGGAACAGGGGACTTTGGTTCCTTATGAGTTAAAACCAAGGGATGTTGATGCAGTGTATTCCAAGCAGAGGTAGCCGCAATCAAAGAAGCAGCTGATATAAGGCTCATCTGGGTTTCTGGTCACAGCGAAATTGCGGGAAACTGTGAGCTGGATGAGCTGACCAGACAAGGAGCATGTGAGATGATTTCCCTGCGAAGGGAGACGATTGGGATCCACTTGACTATATGCAGTCTGGTCCTGGATAGGTGGGTTTCACGTCAGCTCAATGAACGCTACGCCAGTACACAAACTTGTAAGGTCGCGAGCTCCTTCTTGCCACGTGTGGAGCGCTCGAGCGATCTTCTGAGATTCCAAAAATCGTAGCTCAACTTGTTGGTGTTCTCACAGGACACTATCCACGAGGTGTGCATACTGTGAGACTTGGAATTACCTCGAGTCGTGCTTTTTGCGTCAGTTGTATGAAGGATGTGGAATCATCTCAGCACCTTCTCCCTAGCTGCCCTGCTTTCGTGAGTCTAAGATTTAGGCATTTGGGATCTTACTTGTTTGCTACGCCTGCTGATATAGCAGGCCTTGACATTAAAAATCTCTGCCGTTGACGCAACCACAGCACAGTCATCGCTTGTAATCCACATACAGTAAACCCATCCTCCTAACTACCACAGTCCCATCTCTCCCCGCTCTCTTTTTCGCTGTCCTATCGGTATTTCTCCTCATTACTTCGTTCACTATGGTATCACAAAGGACGGACTCGATTTCTTCGTCCAAGTGTGCCCACTCCTTGAGCAACCATTTCAACCTAACCTAACCTAACTCTGTTGATGCCCTGTGACTCATTCTCTGATGTACCATTGTGGTGGGAACGGCTCCCAGCAAATTCGGAAGAATCAGCTGATGGGCTGGCGTAACAGGAGATGTGACGGCGGTTTTTTTACAAAAAACTTCTTCTTTTTAATTGGCGCGATAGCCGCTTATGCGATTTTGGCCGTCTTTAACAAAGCACGCCAGTCTATTCTTTCTCGTGCTAACCGGGGAGCCGGCGTCAGATGGACACTCCAAGTGAAGTCATGTCCTTCTCCACCTGATCTTTCCAATGCAAAGGAGGCCTTCCTCTTCCTCTGATAAGACCATCTGGTACCACATCAAATACTTTCAGAGCCGGAGCGTTTGTATCTATTCCAGCGACATGACCCAGCCAGTGTAGCCGCTGGATTTTTATTCGCTGGTCTATGTCTTTGTCGTCGTAAAGCTCATAGAGCTCATTGTACCATCGCCTGTGATATTCGCCGTCATCAACATGCAAAGGACCAAAAATATTCCACAGAATCCTTCTCTCAAACACTCCAAAGGACGCCTCATCGGATATCGTCATGTCCAAGCTTCTGTGTCCTACAATGGGACGGGCATAATGAGAGCCTTGTAGAGTGTTAGTTCTGTTCGTCGAGATAGAACATTAATACTCAAATGCCTACTTAGTCCAAAGTAGCACTTGTTGGCAAGAGAGATTCTGCGATGGATTTATAGATTGGATTTCAAACTGCATTACACTTTTTCTCCTTTCTATTTTTTCTCCTCCGAGAAACATGTCACACATTATTAGTCCTTCGTGATGCCAGGAACGTTAACGATTCCACATGTCATGAAATATAACTGAGAATCAGCTGAGTTAGTTGAATAAGTTGACTTCTTAAAGTGAGTTGAAGTCTTTGAGTGAACTTCTGAACTCCTAAGCTACCTATCCCTTCAGTATCTAGATAACGGCCACCTGCAATTATTGCTTCCTCCCGCTCATTTCCTCCAGCCTGAGAAATCTTCCCGAAACCACATGGAAAAGTTAGGCCGGATGTTTGTATGATATTTACCTTCCGAGTGCTTGCATTTCCTGTCCATAGTGCGGATTACTGCTAAGAGGATACGTAACCAGCTATGAGGCCGCAGATCCTTACGGATCTTGTTGTATTTTTGCCAGTGTTGCGAACTCTTCCTCCACTTGGTTGCTTTCCTTCGCCCCCTATTTAATCTTCGAATAGTTGAGTATGGGTAATCAGCTAAACTGGCAATGAAAATTTTTATTTATGACAACAATGTTGTCGTCAAAATTTATTACTACGGCTTCGTTGGGTTGGAGCAGCAGCAGTGGCTTTTGTCTCAGCGCATGAGCGAGCATCGAGTGTGTCCTGTCAAGTGTGTAAAGTCATTATTTCCTATTTCTCCCCTTTTTTCAGGAGCGCTGCCAAGGAAGCGTGCAAGTCAGAGATAATAAACTAAGAGGTAAATGATGATTTTCATGTAGCTAAATGTGGAGAGAGAAATTTCCGAAAAAAATACAAATAAAATTAAAATATCTACTAATAAGCGGCACATCATCAAAATGTTAGCTACAAATTAATATTCTCGCCTGAAAAATCATACCAACATAATTTGTATACAATTATACAAAAATAAAAAATAAATTGTAAGTGGGTTTTTTATACATACAAAAGTAATAAACTCCATACAGAAGTGTTAAGAGTTCAAAACGCAGGCAATCACGCACCAATAATTCCCACAATTCACATAATAATTACGCCAAAAGCTAAAAAAAAAAAAAAAACAGCCAATACTTTTGTGCAAACGTGCGACCAACTGACTAACAACTGACCGCCTTTGGCTTACCCACACCAAAAAAAATAAATAAATAAAGGCAAAATAGAAAGAATCGTACGTACAACAAAAATGCTTGACAGACCGTTCGCGCGCGCGCGTATTAATAATGTGCTTTGCTCTTTTATAAAGTGTAAAAAACATTTCATTTTTTCACGTTCGATAAAATCGCATAATCATAAATTTACACTTTGCACAGTCTCTGCGGCACCGCCTCCCCAACGCACACCACACGCCACCGCTCCGCAACGCCACCATCAATGCGGCATTTCTATGGATTTGCGGTGTTCAATACGATTCGTTTCAGTTCGTTTCAATTTGTTGCTGTTGTGGTGCTGTTTTTGTAATTGCCGCTGCTACTCACACAAATCATTCGGAATCCATGCAGCAGCACTTTTTAGTCTTGTTATGCATCGTACAACATCGTACAAGGACAATAACACTAACAACAATGCTATAATGACATAAAGCACAAGTCGAGAACCGAACTGGTAAATCAGAAATGGTACAAGAACAAAAAAAAAGTGCCCAAACCAAGGAATTGCGTTGAGATGTCCAGTAGACTAGCAAAATATGTATGAAGATATAGACGAATTGCATAGAATTTCACAGGTTGGCCACAGTGGGGCTTAAAAGTGTGCCTTATTTGGAAAGGCTAGATTAGGTTGACTTGGCTGATCAAGACGGAATTTCCATATTAGGTACCAGAATTGGTCTCTCTTGGAGTTGCACTAAATTGCTAATCATCTGGCGGCAATATCCCTGAAGATAAGAATAAAAAGGATAAGGACGCAGAATCAGGCCAGGAGACTAAATCTTTTTACCTTTCGGCATAAGGGCAAGTAAGAATAAAACATGTTAAATGATTTATTTTAGCCTTTCAATTTAAAAAATTACAATTATACGTGACTGCGGCAATTGGCGAGGAATAACTCTACTTAACACTATCAACAAAATAGTAGCCGCGATCATACAAAGCAGGCTTAAAGATATCGAACGCTCCTTAAAAGACGAGCAACCTGGTTTTCGCCTTCACCGAAGCTGTGTTGACCTAGCCAACACACTTCGGATTATAGTAGATGCTGTTCGTAGACTTTAAGAAGGCGTTCGACACTATCAAACGAGACACAATATGGCTGGCACTGTGTAGAAAGGCAGTCCCCGCCAAGATAATCCGCCTAATCAAAGCCTTCTACGAGAACTCCGAACTGGCAGTGCTTCACAAAGGCGATATCAGCGATCGATTCCCTAGGTTGTCCCCTGTCACCACTTCTCTTCGCCATCGTCCATCAGGCATCGTATGGAGTTTCACCAGACATCTTGAGGCCCTGGACTTTGTCGATGACATTTGCCTCCTATCTGACAAACTCTCTGACATGCAAGCGAAGGCGGACAAACTAGTCGCGCTGGCACGCACTGTCGGACTGGAGGTCAACATCACCAAGACCAAGGCCATGAAAGTTAACCACAACAACGCAAGGCAAATATTGGTTGACGGATGCCTGGTGGAGTTCGTTGAAAGCTTCTGCTACCTCGGCTGCATCATCACGGCAGAAGGTGTGGCAGATGAAGATGTCAACTGCAGGCTAAACAAAGTAAGGGCGGCAATTGGGCGATTGCATACAGTATGGGCGAGTTCGCAAATCTCCAGCCGAACTAAACTGCGAATATTCAGCTCATGTGCGAAGTTCGTATTATTGTACGGAAGTGAAACATAGCTGGTCTCTAACACCATCACACAGAGGATACAATCTTTCGTCAGCAAATGCCTCCGCATCATTTGGAGAATATTCTGGCCAAACACCATCAGTAACGGGATCCCCCTGACAACCTGCGCTCAACTCCTGGAAGGATGGGTTATGCACCAACTCAGCGAACGCTGGGCAAGTACACGAACGTGTAGGGTCGCGAAGTCCTTCTGGCCACGTTTAGATAGGAGGCGCTCGAGGGATATCCTGGGGATGACAAAATGTCATCTCTCAAATTTCGTGGGCATCATCACGGGGCACTGTCCGCGAGGAACCCATGCCGTGAGACTCGGAATTACTTCGAGTCCTTTTTGCGTCAGCTGTATGGAGGATGAGGTGGAATCATCTCAGCACCTGCTCCTAAGCTGCCCAGCCGTCCAAGTGGGCCCTATTGGGCAACCATTACAACCTAACCTAACCTAACCATCAGTAACGACGTACTGTGGAGATTAACGAATGAGGGACCCATCCTTAGGCAAATCAAATGCAGAAGAGATAACCACCAGATAACATCACAGGGCTCTCAGTGCAGCTTAACTGTCACTACAAATCCCAATACTACTACCTCGCCTCTTTTTCTCATTTCTTCGTCAAAGTACCATTCAGATCCGCTACCATCCCTGGTTTTGGATTCGTCAAAGTGTGCTGAAATCCCGTTAATAGGTTCTCTGGACCTCTATCTGGGATCAAAATGTCATACTTCCTACCGAAGCTTTGATTGTCCACTGGCATCGAGAACCGCTCCGACAACTGACGGCAAATCCGACAGTAGCCAGTGTTTTCTTCGTTTCCCCAGACTCCGTTTGACTTGAGTCTATACGCCGCCTTCATTGCTACCATCCGGATGTGAAGATCTTGCAAGGTTGCAAGCTCTGCATGGTATTAAGGGCACCGCCAGATGTCGTATTCATAGCACCTGCGATACACAAGCACACACTTCTTTGTAGTCTGGTTAGGGATTTTACTCTGGACTTATTCTGGAGGGGTACTATCTTCACCAGACTAAGGAGGCGTATGTGATAATGGTTCTAATCAGGGTGATGTACAACCAGTCTACTATCTCCGATCTTTGATCCCATGCCTTGCCAAAGGTTCTCTTACACTGCCAGAAGACTTTTAGTGCCCGAGAGACCTTCTGCCCAACGTGCGTCTTCCAGGTCATCTTACAATCTAGGATTACCTCTAAGTATTTGAGCTGCTTGGACTGTATGTAGAAGAATCGTTCTGTCCAGTTCCAAGTGAATGGCAATCAGGTACTTTCCCCACTTTCGTGGACTTCCACACGCGGAACCACCCTCCATCGTAAACAAATTGGTCCCGTGAATGTAACTCAATTTACTAAGAATGTTATTCACAATTTATCATACCATAGTTGTTCCATTTTGAGTTTTCTCGACTTGGATGCGAATATAACCCACAGTGCGCCTTTCATTTGGACAATAAATGGCTGAACCAAGTGGGACATATGGAACGCCAAATGTACAAATGAGCGAACGCGGGACATTCATTTTCATTTGCCCAAATCCAAATACAACTGCAAATAGTGGGCACGGAGTCTGGAGGTGGTAGCTGGGCGGGCAGGTGGGCGAACAGACAAATGCGCGCAATTCACAAAGTGATCAAAAAAATCCGAATGCCAAGACGAATGCCAATGTCCATGTGGATACGGATATGGTTGCGAGTGGAATTGTTTGGATGCGAATGACCGAAGGCAATCGCCAACACCATCGCAGAAAACAACAATAAAAGCGTTAAACTTCATTGAAAGTGCGCAGTGCGAAAAATGTGAACGATTGGTGAATTGTAACTACGAGTACCCACCCTGTGTGTTTGTTGTTGTTTTTTTGCAGCTCTTGTATATAATAATGTTGCTGGCATTTTTTTGTTTCTCTTATTGCTCGAGATGCATTGTGACCGCTACGTTCCCAAAAACGACACTTCGCGATCGATAGGAATTGAACACTCAAGTATTTGAAGAATTCGCGGCGTACATGGCACATGATTTCGAGAAAGCAAAATAACCAGTAAAATTGGCAAGCAGGCGGGCAAACACTGATTGCGCGTGCACTTAGGTATACAAATGGGGCAAGTATTTCGCAGCGGCACATGAAAAACAGACGCGGAATAAATGAAGTGAAGTGCAATAAAATCACACGCTTTAGTTTAAACCGCTGCCAGGCAACTGCAGCCAACCGCGCAGCCACAAGTGACTGAATGATACGAGTTATGCAGTCGATCGAGTGATCGGACGAGCGACCAGCATCCAGCAAAGGTGTCCGCCTGTATCGATCGGAGGACCGCGCATTTGTTGGTGTGCTTTTATGCAGTGCAACGGGCGTGTGATTCGGCAACCGCCCCCTCAAATACCCATTGCATGCGGTAAATGCCATTTGTATTCAGCACCATGGATTTTCGTTGCCACATTCGTTTGAGCTCTGAAGTGCGTGAGCGCATAAGTTTTATTGGCAACGATTCGATAAGTGCCATAGGTGTGAAGTTATTTAATTACAATGTAGTGAGAAAATTTAAAGCAAAAACAATGCTGATGCAATAAAAAACGAGACATTTTAAAAAGGGGCCGCCTTTGCGGTGGCGGTGCGATGTAAAGAGTAGTATTTCGGCCGTTGCTAAAACACGAGAAGTATACAGAATTTATATGAGAATCAGCAGTGAGCTTTGCTTCAGGAGTTTCTTAATATTGAACTACTTACTTGTGTTCATATACTTATCTCATATCCTTTGACAAAATTCGCAACTTTCAGCCGACGTAGTCAAATGGGTTGATGCTTGACTACCATCTGGAAGTGCACAGACTCGAATCTCTGTGCATGAAACACCATCAACCAATAGAAAAATGTTTTATCTTATAGCGGTCGCTCCTCGACATACAATGGAAACTTTCCGAGTGTATTTCTGCCATGAAAAATATCCTCATAAAAGACTATCTGCCATGCGGAGGCGAGATCAAACTGTAGATCCTTCCAATAGTGGGCAAATATCGGGATGCCCGTCACAAATAGGAGTAGGTGTTAGACCAAACCTCCTCAGAAGGTGTTTGGGCCAATGTTTTCTTATATCCTTGTTCACTCCACTCGGGAGCATAGGGCCTTGACAAGACTCTTCTATCGTACACGGTTCTGGGCTGTTGTTTTTGCGTCGTCCTATGTGATGTCGGCATCTGCTAGCTCGCGCAACATCGACCTTCTCCAAATAATTTTTGGCCGACCCCGACCCCGACCACTGGTCTCTTGCGGGTTCCAATCCAGTGCCATTCTCGTTTTGCTATCTGGTGTATTTCGAAGCGTGTGATCTATCCATCGCCACTTTCCTCGTTTGATTTGTCAATGGATGGGCTCCTCGGCCTAGAATATTCTGCAAATGATGCGGAGGCATTTGTTGACGTAAGATTGTATCCTCTGTGTGATGGTGTTAGAGTAAAGCTATGTTTCACTTCCGTACAACAATACAGACTTTACATATGAGCTGAATTATCACCGTTTAGAGCTTCTATGAATTTGCGAACTCACCCATACTGTATGCATTCGCCCGAGCCCCGCCCTTGCTTTGTTAGCCTGCAGCTGACATCTTCATCTGCTCCGCCGTCTGTCGTGATAGTGCAGCCCAGGTAGCAGAAGCTTTCGACAAATTCGGACACCCGTCAGTCATTATTTGTCTTCCTTTAATGTGGTTGAGCCTTTGAAAGAGATTTGATAAGTTCTGTCTGATTCAGCCTGATGCTTGGGATGCTGTTATTACCGCTATTTCTGCCCTTACATTAAATTGCGGTTTTTAAAAACTCATTTATTGGTCAGCCTGGAGATCAAGCGGAGACTTACTCTTGCCACCAGGTGTTACTTTGGGCTCAGTAGGCAATTGCAAATTATAGCTCTCTTTCTCGAAGGACTAAACTGACACTCTACAAAAAGCTCATCATTCCCGTCCTGGACGCATGGATGATGTCAACAGTAGATGAAAAAATTGTCGGAGCTTGCGAGAGAAAAATTCTTCGTAAGATCTTTGTTCGCCTCTCCGTTGGTGAGGAGTATCGTGTACGGTGGACCAATGAGCTGTATAAGCTATATATGTTCGGATCTGTACATAGTTCTCGAGCCTGTTGGCAAGGTAAGTTCGAAATATTATCGGCAAAGTATTCTGGAGGCCGTGGACAGACAAACATTTCGGTGGCAGACCATGGACGTTTGAAGACGACTCGGAACCGTTTCACAAAGCTTTAGTGAACCAAAAATGGCTAACAACAACGTTCCGAACTTCATAACGTCCCCCTAATGGCTTTGAAATTCACCAGACACGAGTCCGATAAATTGTTCTCTTTCGACCATTTTGGAGAGCGAAGTCCGAACTAAAAGATTCACCAGTCTTGAGGCGCTGAAAAAAGCCATTGTCCGAGAGTGGGCCAAAATACCTGCAAGTCACAGTCTAGTCTAGTCTCTCGACAAGACAACGATTAGAAACAGGCTGTCTACTGTAAGAAGCCAAAAGTAAGCGTTTCGGTTCTTCTTCCTAATATATATATATATTTGTGGTTTGCGTATTGATGTTGTTCCACCTACAGTTCCAAGCCGATTCCGAACGGCAGATATTTGTATGTGGAGCTTTTTCATTACAGAAATACCTACACTCGGAGGTTTGCCATTGCCTGCCGAGGGGGACCGTTATAAGAAAAATGTTTTTCTTAATTTTGGTGTTTCAACGAAATTCGAACCTATGTTCTCTCTGGATTCCGAATGGTAATCACGCACCAACCCATTCGGCTACGGCAGCCGACCGCCGTCTTCCTAATCACTGTAACGTATTTTAGGGCTAAGTGCTAGCCATTAATGTGGTAGCTGTCTGGTTAGGCAAAATTGTGACTGCCTTCAGGGAAATCTATATTTACTCCGATAGCCAAGCGGCGATTAAATCTCTTGGTAGGGTTGTCACTTATTCCATCATTGCAAAATGCCGAGCGTCT
This sequence comes from Anastrepha fraterculus, assembly GCA_037575425.1. Taxonomy (NCBI): domain Eukaryota; kingdom Metazoa; phylum Arthropoda; class Insecta; order Diptera; family Tephritidae; genus Anastrepha; species Anastrepha fraterculus. Next base: position 122,858 of record JAYXIM010005268.1, on the reverse strand, counting down.
CTTAACGAGATTGCGGAATATTTCCGCATCCATTTGATATGGGTGCCAAGGCGTAGTGTCATACCAGGGAATTGCAAGGCAGACACATTAGCTAGAGAGGACACTACCACTCGTCTCCCTCTTGAATTTGGTCAAAATGGGACGCCGGGCGCTCAATGGCGCTACTTAATCGGTCAAGGAAAAACGTCTATATGATGGTTGCTTTGATTACAGGCCACTTGTAGTCTCCTAGATCGACATGCTGAACGATTGAACGTACAGCAGAACAGATTGACAGTTGCAGAAGCTGCAAGAATGATCATGATCGAAAGATTTTTTGTTTTTTTTATTTCGACTTTTCCTTTAACAATTAATTGCCGGTTTTTTCTCGAAAATCTGAAAAATGTTTCCTGAGGCCGGCACATTGTTAATTTTGAAAAGAAAACCTTCAATCAGGCACAAGATTATCTATTAATAAAACTAATTTCTCTTGTCCAATTGAGTTTAGATGAATCTCCAAGGACTTGTGACGATCACCGCAAGGGACTTCTGGAGAAACGGGCACCACACAAACAGCGATAACTTTTACAATTATTAATGTTTTGAGGAAAACTGCTACTGTGGTATCACAATGGAGCGGCAACGGTTTAAGTGACTTGATCTAGATATCGACTGTCACTTCTACCTACTTACCTTTGTTTGTTTTTTTTGTTGTTCACTCCTCTCGAGAGCATAGAGCTGCGACAGGATTCAGCTGTGCGTTGATTTCGTTAATCTTTTTTGATTTCTGACAGAGTAGGTAATTAGCCTGCCCCTACCAGTCCTAAGTTGTGGGAATGCCAACCTGTCGTTGCTTAGGAACAACGCCTTCTTACTTCTTGGAGCGACATCTGTGTTTCACATTTTTCTGCCAGAAGGTTCATACCAATGGTTGAGGACTACGCTAAACTTGGGGTGTCTGCGCTATTACCGCGGTTGTCCGCTTCCTCTTGATGGCGCTACTGATTCAATGTCACTGATTTATCTTGTTTTAGCAGTCACAATGCAAATAATGCGCAGACTATTGTGCGGGAATAAGGATGGAAAGGATAAGTTTTTGGGGTTGAGAAGTAATTTTTGTTTTTTTTTTTTAAACAGAGAAAGTAGGGAAATTTGAAAATGGTGAGGACCGCGCCTTACGTGGATGTTGAACCCACAACCTCTGGGATGGCAGGCTAGTGTACTTACGCTAGACTACCGAAGCCGCCAGAGGTCTACTAGAGATACAAATTATTGAGATCGGATAATAACCCTAACGTCTACTTTTTATATGTGAAGACTAAATTTCCATCCGTCCCTCGAATGTTGCAAGCTCTCATTGGCCATGATTTTATTTGAGTTCCAAAAATTAAAAACCCATTAAAGTTTACTAAAATTTCCACGGGGATTAAAGTTTAGCTCGGTCCGAGTTTAGCCTGCCTTCTTCTTCTTCTTAATTGGCGCTATAACCGCTTACGCGATTTTGGCCGAGTTTAACAAAGCGCGCCAGTCGTTTCTTTCGCGTGCTAACCGGCGCCAGTTGGACACACCAAGTGAAGCCAAGTCCTTCGCCACCTGATCTTTGCAACGCTGAGGAGGCCTTCCTCTTTCTCTGCTACCACCAGCTGATACCGCATCGAATACTTTCAGAACCGGAGCGTTTGTACCCACTGGCGACAGGACCAAACCAACGTAGCCGCTGGATCTTTATTCCCTGCGCTATGTCTATGGCGTCGTAAAGCTCACACAGCTCATCGTTCCATCGTCTGCTATATTCGCCGCTGCAAACGTGCGAAGGTCCAAAAATCTTACGCAGAATCTTTCTCTCGAACACTCCAAGCATCGCTTCATCGGATGATAACAAGCCCAATCTATTTCTAAATTATTATTTCTTAGCCTGTCTTACTTGCTAATAACTCCGCCTAAGCTTATGGAATTAGCATCGTTAGCAGATACGAACATCAGCAGCTGCAGTCGTCTGCGAAATTAAGCCATCAGAACTTATTAAAATTACAAAATGCTCACTTACCCGAACAGTTAATTAATAGCTGCAGTTTCTTCGCATAAATTATAGAATAGCAAAGCGAATCATTACAGCTTTTGTGCGCATTTTAAAAATTCTATTCAGCTTCAACGAATTATTTCAACAAATGCGCTATCAAATGAATTTCATCGCAAAGGTAGACAGCAAAGCGCTTTCCAACGCCCACAGGGGTCAGATAATGCGCTAAATATATGCATGGGAATGCATGCCTGACGCGAATATATGGCGTGTATGTGTGTGTAAGGACTTGCAATTGTGTTAGTTGGCAAGTGCATGTGGCTGCTTTGTGTATTTACGTTTCCGCGTTCGCTTATCAGATGGCAAGCTGCTCGTGTTATGTCACGCAACTGTTTGTATTACACACTCACACACGCACACACTCACAGCGACCTGTATGTATGTATGTATTTACAAATATATGGCACTTTGTGCAGCAGCATACACTGGTGCATAATTAATTTCCACAAACTGCACATTTGCATATTTCTCATTTCTCATTTAATCAAAATTTTGATTTCCAAAATTTCCAATTCAATTTGCTGTGGCCAAGGCACCAATTGGTAGATAGTTGGTGCCTACCTGACTTGGCTGACTTCACATATGCATGCATGCACTTACATACATATACAAGCACACATACATACATACGTCAAATGTAATACCAAATAAAATGTACCTGCCGCTCCTCCTGCTGTTGCTGTTGCTGCTGCTGCATGTTGCAAGTGACATTAACTGCTTGCCTGCATGTTGTTGCAACATTATAAATAAATCAAAATACAATTTCTCAGAAATTGTGATTTCATATCCCAGCATCTCGTCGTCGTTGTCGTCCACTAAGCGTCGCCTAGCGCCCACTGTCGTTCGAGTATGCGACAAATGCGTATAAGCACTGCAACACGGACTACTGGATCTGGGCATGAAAACACTTGCAGCAGTAGAGAGAGAGTGCATTGGCAATAGTAATAACAACAGCAACAGCAACAGCAATAGCAGCAATAATGCCACCATCAATAGTACTGATGCAAGCGGCCAGTTGGAGCTGAACGCAATGGACTAGCAGCTACTAAATATACAAATTAAGTATAGAAAAGTTTACATACACACACCTACCTGTGCATATGTGGCATGTGTGTGTGTATGTATGCAAACGAGCATGTGGCAAGTTGGCGTGTATCCTGTGCAATTATTTTGAACTGAAATTCGTATTTTGCAAATCGGCCAAATGTATCAGCAGCAAAGCACAAAGTTGCTTGTTTGCATGCTTCATGTTGGTGATGTTATTGTTGTTGTTGTACTATTGTTTTTGTTTCTGCTTTTCTTTGCTCTTGCAGGCCACTACAACAATGTCGCCTGTGACATGTGCAAAAAGGGGCATGCTGCATGCTCCAACAGGGCGCACGCCAGTCCAACTTTTTTAACTGAATATTTTTCATAGAAGCAGCCAAAAAGGGCTCCAGCACAAAAGGCAGGCAGAGTTTTTCCAATAAAGAGAGTTTTTAGTTAGAAAGTGGAGTGAAATATAAATGCATAGTAGAATAGAATTTATATTATATTTGCTATATTGGCGTGACACCTACAACACGAAATGAAATAGGCCGCGCTTTTCATCCAATTTTTGACTTCACAATATACCTGATTTTGTTCCACAAATGGAGGGACCTACAGTTTCAAGCCGACTCCGAACGGCAAGTGTTTTTTATGAAGAGCTTTTTCATGGCAGAAATACACTCGGAGGTTTGCCATTGCCTGCCGAGGGGTGACCGCTGTTAGAAAAATGTTTTTCTACATTTTGGTGTTTGGCCGGTTTGATATTTTATTTGGTCTTCACAATAGTTGCCCTCTATTTCGACTCATTCATTTTGCTCTCTTTTTCAGCTTCCTCGACTCCCTGTATGACTCCTTGATATGTACGGCTTAGAGACGACCTCATCTCAAGGGCGATACCGAGGCTTTTGATAGGCAACTTACGTAATAATCGAGATAATTGAGTAATGGGTGATTTTGAAAAACATGAATAAAAAATAAAAAATTTTAAACTGCGACTAAATCTAAAAAAATTGTCCATTAGGTATTTACGTTCTTTAGGTATACATGTCCATCTTTTACTTTTTACTACCGAGTTCACAGTACTTATCCACATCTTCAATAAAGATGGCGTTTCCGCTTGTAATAAGCTCAAGAGGGGATGTGTTTGTTATTGTTTAAGGCCGACTGCACGTGCATTTATTTTGAGTTGACGAAGTTTTGCAGTGGCATCAGCTAATTTGTATATCATAAAACAAATATCAGCAAAAACTAGGTTAGGTTGAAGCCGTTGTCCTATCGGACACAGTCAGGCTCATAGACCATTGTGATGCCGCGTGGGGAGCTTTCCCTATTTCTCCCAAAACCAGTGTGTACTTTTTCAAAAATTTTAGAATATCTCCTATATCTGCAGAGCTGAGATCTTCCAATGCGTTAAAAAAATTGTCTGTCTAGAATAGTAAATCTCCGTCTGGATAGACAACTCAACTCTTGTTTAGACAACTTTTACTGAAGCCATGTGTTTGCACACAACTCCTTTAGGCGTGCCTACCTATTAGGCCTACCAATGACTGAAATCAGTTTGCTAAGATTGTGTTTATTTGAGCTTAGCAGAGATTCTGTGCGTTTAGCATTAAGAGTCGGCCACAGTTGATGGGCAGTTTTGGAGGTGGCTTCATTACGCCATCTTTCGTTTGCTTTCCTTACGATTTCTTCAAGGATGAGTAGCTTACATGCCTTATGCCATTGTATGTGCCCTTATCGGTCAGTTTGATGCCGAGTCTCGCTAGTTCAACTGTTCTGCATGTACCCTCAATATCGCGATGGCTAGAAATCCATGTTAATTTTAGGTGAAATGACTGAGACATCTCGTGACGAGATGTGCGGCATTTCATGGCCACCGTGGTGGTTTTCGACTGTTTTGTGAGGGATTTTATCGCCGCCGGGCTGTCAGTGAAAATGTAGTCGTCATTTCCAGATATCGCATCAAACTGCACCAGTGTCGCGGCTTTCATTATTGCCATCAGTCAGCTTGAAAGATACTGCAGTACTCGGGAAGCCGAAAACTGAAGAAGTCCCCAGATGCTCGGAGTATACACCTCCGCCCCCCTACCCTGGGTCTTTGAGCCATCTGTATATATACATGGATAGGCTCGCCCTGTCTTACATACTCGCCCGTTCCTACTCTTCCCTTGAGGGTAGGAGGGTCGTGAACGTTATAATGGCAAGTGTAGGCGGGAGTGCATAGTCCACCAATCCGGGAAGCTCAGAAATGCCAGCCAGGATTTTGCCGTGACCGTAGCTCTTATTTGACCACTTACTTAGAGTGTTCAGCCAAGCAAAAACTAGCTCACATAATTCTTAATTTAGTCCCCATTGTAGTTTTTCTGTGACTTCTGTATTTTTATGTTTTAAGACGCTACCCAGAACTCTTATGAACAAGAGTGGCGATAAGAGGCAGCCTTGCCGAACGCCTTTTTATGGTAAATTTAACACTGTATTTTCCTTTGATAATATCGACGACATTGTCAAGAACACTGCAGCTTTGCAACGAGCACCATGCGGCGTCCCGAAAGACGTAAGATGTAGCGTACGGACAATAATACTTGCACCATACTTAAACAGTTCGGATGGGAGATCGTCGGGCTGTGAGATTTATTATAACTTAATTTACTTGCCGTTTGTGAGATCTCTTCGAAAGACCGCGGATCTGTGCAGCTACTTCTATTAGGCTTTTTTCTGTACGCGCCATATGGTTCGCCGTGAATTTGGTTGCATCAGGCGGCGATGCAGAATCTGTTGTAAAACGCAAAAAACACGAGAAGCGCTCTGACCCTATCCGATCTGCAGAATTTATTCAGCAAGTGCAAGCGAACATTCACAAGGACTCCGCTTAATGTTTCTGATCTGAGATATCTGTTATAAATTCAACGTCAGTTTGTGCCGGAGCAAACACGAGAACATCGAATTATCTGATCAAAAAGCCTTCTAAACAAAATTAAACATCCTGAAGCGCCTGAGATGCTCTGATTTTTTTTTTGGCGAAATAATTTTCACCAAGACCAAAAGATCGACTGCAGAAATGACCAGAAGAATAGATGCCTATGTTCTAGTCCTACAGAGGTTTCTGTTGTAATGGACATGAAGTTCCCAGGCACTGTCATGATTTTAGGTGCTGTGAGCAACATACCCTTCTTTGCTCAAGGACTTCGAGTGCATATATCGAGGCTCTAGAGACGGTAGAGATACCCTGTATTGGCTGGCTGAAAATTCCATGACCACATAACATCGAATTTATGGCGAGTTAGGCTCCTCGGATCTTAATCCCCTTTTTTTTCTTTTGGTGAGTGAGGTAGGGTTACAGCGACCATCGTCAACTGCGTCCAATGGTGTAGCCACAAAAACAATCCCTCCTCCTCTTTTGGGAAGACTCCCTTCCCGGAACTACTTTGCATTACCTCGGGAAGGCCCTTTAAATGTACCAAGACTATTCACCCACGTCTGGCTTCACCATATTTGTATCCTTTATGCTATAGGATCGTCTTCTAATGTCTCTCTGTGCCGACATACCAGTGGTATGTGTGGTATGCTCCCTGGTTTCTCTCACATGGACGGATGGTTGTTATACGCTATCGAGGTTTCTGCTGCATCTGCAGCACAGAAACATTGGAAGAACAGAAACATTGGAAGATGTTGCGATAATATTATACCGCCTTATGTCGTCGTGAGCACATGACTCGAGCGTCTGTGATTTGTCGTCAGTTCGTAGACAGCCCAACTCCTATCGAGAGCTGATTTGATCTTAATCCCCTGGTGTATTACGTATGGCGCGTAGTTGAGCATGAAACGAATAGGCATCCTCATAACACAATTTTTTTTCTGAGGGTTGGAATTAATACGGTTATGGAAAGGAAAATACGGTGAATAGAAATAAGAAGCATTTGATTCGGACAAGCAATCGTTTGCGGAACCAGATCGTCCAGTTTTTTGCAGCTAATGGATAGCTCAATGAATGATTTCATATTCATTTCAATTCGTTGTGTAAAAAGTTCGTGAAGTTTCATTAAATTGTATTCGAAGTAAAGGTTTTTAGTTTTACTCCCAAGTAGTTCTCAAATACCTTACGCACCCTGTAATTAACTAAATTAATTTCATTATTTCATTTTTCAAATTTAAAAAATACATACAAAATTGGTGCGTATACTTCTGTTCGCTGTTTGGCCGAGCGTCACCTCCTAGTTGAGGGATACGTCTTGATGTTGTTCCACAAATGGAGGGACCTACAGTTTTAAGCTGACACCGAATGACAAATGGTTTTTATGAGGAGCTTTTTCATGTCAGATATACACTCGGAGGTTTGCCATTGTCTGCCTAGGGGGACCCCTATTAGAGGAAACTTTTTCCACCATTTTACTGTTCCATGCACGGAGATTCGAAACTACGCACTCCCGAATGGTAGTCACGCACCGACCCCTTCCGCTATGGTGGCTTTCTGGACATTTAAATACTGTGTTTAAATCAAAAATTTCAAAATTAAAATAAGTTTTCATACAAAAATATAACAAAAATATTTACCATTAATTTAGTATTCAGTAATTGCTTTAGATTTATTTTCCAGTGTTGATGCTGATGCTTGAATTTATGTTTCTTCGGTGTGGTTGCTTGTCCGAAACAGTTCAAGTTCCAGTAGTGGCTTTGATGCGCGCAGCGGATTCACTTAAGCATCTTTACTTCTAATTTTTCAAACTACTTTTCAGCTCCGCGATTATATTTTTGGGTGTTTGGCCGAGCTCCTCCTCCTATTTGTGGTGTGCGTTTTGATGTTGTTCTACAGTTTCAAGTCGACTCCGAACGGCAGATATTTTTATGAGGATCTTTTTCATGGCAGAAATACACTCGGAGGTTTGCCATTGCCTGCCGAGGGGCGACCGCTATTAGAAAAATGTTTTTCTTCATTTTTTTTTTGGTGTTTCACCGAGATTCGAACCTACGTTCTCTCTGTGAGTTCCGTATGGTAGTCACGCACCAACCCACTCGGCTACGGCGGCTCCGCGATTGCAAAAGTAAAAAAGATCGTTCGCCCCGCAATTGATGCTAGGCTGAAGTAGCTAAGCGTTAAATTGCTTTCGCAGTTCATATGACCGAGGAGATACTTTGAGGAATCTTTAAATGAAGCTGTGTTTAAAAAGCTCATCCGGCTTTGCAGGATGACCCTAAGAAACACCACCAGCGCGGTGAGAATTGGCCAAGAACTTTCGGCGCCATTTGAAACGAAGCGCCGGTCTTACACTAATCTTCCCGGTCTTACTCAATGGCGCTGAGTCCTGGACATTGACGAACACCGATAGACGGTTATTAGAAGCTTCGGAGAGAAGAATTCTCCGCAAGATCTATGGTTCGATTTGCGTGAATGATGCATCTCGAGCAAGATGGAACCACGAGCTGTACGCCGACATCGACGTAGTGAAGCGCATTGAAATTCAGCGGCTGCGAATGGACAATAACGCTTTAGCAAAGAAGGTTTCGAAATACACTGGTGAAATTCGCAAAAAAGACGTCCTCATCTACGTCGGAAAGACCAAGTCGACGACGACCTGACCTCGCTTGGTGTTTCTAACTGGCGTCAACGCACGCAATGCAGAATCGATTGGCGCAACATTTTGGTAGCGGCCAAGACGGATCATCGGTTGTAGTTGCTAGCTAAGTAAGTAAGTAAGTTTAGAAAGTAAAATGTGTGTAGTTGGAGTTGAAGTATGGAAGCTGTTGCATTTATAAATGAAGAAAATTGTACCCAAAATGAAATTTGTACCCATAAATGAAGAAAATGTACCCACGGCACATTTTTTATTTATACAAACAAATTCATTGTGATATTTACAAGTAAATGAATTCATAGCTCTACACTTCCGAGTCCTCCTCTTCTTCCTCCAGCCGTCGACGCTCGTTCCTTTGCGCATTCCTGGCCATCCTATTGCAGCAAGTTGGCAGACACTCCTCCTCGCGTAGGAAGCTAAACAACTGCAGCAACAATACCAGAAACACCAGCAACAATATAATCACTGTTAGCACATCTCGCGTAGTCCAGTATGGATGAATGCCACTTGTGCCTGCTACTGCTGACGCTGCTGCATCGGCGTGCATCTCCTCGAAATCATCATCAACTGAACTGGCCGTTGATGCATAGCGATGATGAGTTGCCTTATCGGGCGCCGAAAGCGAGTTCAATGTTGATTCAAAAAGATTACCCATGTTGTTGCTGTTGTAGTTGTTCGAGGTGAAGCGCACTGGCAGCTGAATGTTGTGCTCTTTCAGGTAGGCCAACATGGTGCGCTTATAACGGTATTCCCACTCATTTTCCAATAGGCCGCACTCTTTGAGGTAGGCGTGCGTAGCGACAAATTTCTCATAGTCGAAAACGTGCAAGCGATTTCCTTCGATATACAACTTTTCCAAATTGACGAGTGGCTCGAAAAGACGCTGATCCAAGCGTAGCAAATGGTTGAAGGCCAAATCGAGGTGTGTCAGCTTCTGCAGCACCAGGAAATGCTCTAACGTCAGGTTTTGCAATTGATTGGAGGCCAAGTTTAGGTGCACCAAATTTGGCAAGGGCAAGTAAAGAGGCGAGTGAGAAGTGCGCAGCGATTGCAGTTGATTGCGTGACACATCCAGCCGCTGCAGATTCAACATGCCCACTAAATCTTCCAGCGTTTCAAGTCGATTGCCATGCAAATCCAGTTCGCGCACGCTAAGTTTGTCGCCAATATTCAGACTGGTTAGCTGATTGTTGCCGGCGTGCACTTTAACGGCGCTGCCCGCGATAGCGATACGCTGCAGCGTGCTGCCCTGCATCAGCAGCGTATCGACCGACTGCAAGCGCAGCTCGTCAACAAGACTGTTGCTGATGTCGAGTAGATGCAGCCGCGGCAAGTGCGCCAAAGCGTTCGGTTCGAAGAGCGAAAATCTGTTATCGCCCAACAGCAGCGTTTGTAGCTTCGTATTGTGCGCGAATGTCGCAGTGTCGATCTTCTCTATATTGTTGCTGCTCAAATCGATGTGCTCCAAGTTGACGAGATCGTCAAAAAGTGACTGGGGCAGTTCGCGTATATCGTTTTGCTGCAAGTCCAGGTAGCGTAGTTTCTCTAAACTGGCAAACGCGTTCTGGTGCACCATGTGGATCATATTGCGTCCGAGCTGCAGCTCCTCGAGTCCGTAGATTGCGATGAACGACTTCTCTGGCACATCGAAAAAACGATTCTGTTGCAGCACTAAGGTGCGTAGCGGGTGACCGGTTGGGAAGTCGTAGGCCGTAAGTCGATTGAGTCCGCAATTGTGCATAAAAAACGAGCGTAGCGCTGGCGCGTTTGTGAAAAGCAGGCGCGGGATGCGCGTGATTACCGAGTCACGCAGCACCAGCTCGTACAGCTGTGGTGCAGTGGCATTGGCGACGATGAGCGGGTCGGTGAGCGTGGCCGTGATATTCGACAAAGTACAATAGAAGGTTTGGGTATTCCCACAGCTTTCGGTTAAGTTTAGTTGGAGCGCTTGGGTGGCGGGCGGCCCGATGCTGTAATGCGCTGCGAGTAGAACAAAGAATATGGCGAAATTGGATTTTCTCATTTTTATTATTGTATCTTCTGCTTGCTGTTGCTTTAGGTGAATCACTTCGTTACACTTTGTAAGCCGCAATAAAAAAATTTGCTTCTGACACTTTGCACCGATCACTTTCAAATGAAAGCAAATAAGATTTATTTTTAAACCCTGACTTTATTGATTTGTTGTGCCCTCTTTACTGTGAATTTTAGAAAATACAAAAGCGATTTGTTTACTTTTAAGCCGTGATCCCAGCTGTGCGTGTTATCAGTGGCTTACTGAGAGCGAAGAAGCTTTGGTGATAAGGCATACTTCTGTATTTTTGTGTACACTAACTTACACACGAACACATACATACATATACACACACTTGTGCTCGCATAATTAAGTCACTTTACCTTTCACAATGTTCGCCATATATTTGAAGCTAAATTTTTTGCTTAATCTATATATATAAAAGAAAGTCATGTTAGTTACACTATTTATAACTCGAGAACGGCTGAACCGATTTGGCTGAAAATTGGTGGAGAGGTAGCTTAGAACCAGGAGACGGACATAGGATACTTTTTATCCCATTCGAACGCGTTTCCGTGAAGTCACTATAAAATGTGGTATAACAAAAACGCATCTGATATGGAATAACAAAATGAAAATGACAGCTAAACGTAATTTTGTCTATGGTTAAGTAGAAAATTTGATAATATAAATTTTGTCAGAAATATATAATCGCAGTAATCTGTATTATCTTTGAATCATCATTATCAATGCCGCGACCAAGACGATCGAATCTTTCCCGACAAAGCCGTAATGCAAGAAGGATACGAAACATTGCGAATGAAACGACTGAAGAAGCACAAGGAATTGCCCGTGAAGAGCGCCGCGTTAGTATGGCTCGACTTCGTGCTTCTCAATCACAAGAGCAAAGCGAGGCAACCCGTGAAACGGCTCGGTTGTCAATGCGAAATCGTCTAGCGAATAACAGAGACCAACAAGTAGATAATTTTCAACGCACAAGAAGAGAATTATCAAGTGCTGATTTGAATCGAGCAGCGTTCCGAAATGATTGCAACACTGATAACTGCTTGCTTCCTAGCGTTTGCATTAGGCCAATGAACGTTGTTTGCGAGTATTGTGGCGCATTGAAGTTCTCCGGAGAAACGCCCGGATTGTGCTGCCTTAGTGGAAGAGTGATATTGCCATTATTCCGCCAAACACTGGCAGTAATTCCAAGATCAACGGCTGCTGACGAAATAAACGCTTGCCTCAAATCATCGAATCTATGGCGCTATGTGAAGAAACTTCAGCTGACAACAAACATGAGAGTTGCATTACTTAATGATACATCTACTGAAGATATCTCTGAGCAATTACTACTGACTATCGGTAATGGTCGAGTACCTGTCGACGAATCGAGTGGTTTGATTTCATTCCCTCAGAATTTCTGCAACTTTGTCTCATCGAAAGACGAACTTATCAATAAAGTATTCCCAAACAACGTTAATAACTACAAAAATAATGAATGGTTGAGTGAGCGAGCAATTTTAGCGGCTAAGAATCAAGATGTAGATGTCCTAAACTACATAATTTAAAATGATATCATTGGAACAATGCATTCATTCAAATCCATTGACTGTGTAACAAATGAAGATGAAGCCACCAACTATCCAATTGAATTTTTAAACTCCTTGGATGTGCCTGGCTTACCGCCGCACAATTTACGCCTAAAAGTTGGCTCCATAGTAATCATGCTTCGAAACATAAGCCCACCAAAACTTTGCAACGGTATGCGTTTGGTGGTAAATAAATTGATGAACAATGTGATTTACACGACGATACTCAAAGGGAAATTCGAAGGTGAAGAAGTTCTTATTCCGAGGATCCCGATGATCCCAATCGATCTTCCGTTTGAGTTTAAAAGACTTCAATTTCCGATCCGTCTTGCATTCGCCATGACCATTAACAAATCACAAAGCCAATCCTTGAAAGTTTGTGGTCTGAATCTAGAAAATCAATGTTTCTCACATGGTCAATTATATGTGGCATGTTTACGGGTCGGAAAACCATCTTCGTTGTTTGTTCTTGCACCTGATAATAAAACAAAAAATGTCGTGTATCACAAGGTGCTTAACTGACGAGTGCAATCTATTAAAGCTTCGTTGAAATACTTGATTAATAAAAAAATTAACTTAATAAAATCAAAAATCTGTTTTTTTATTGCCTCTAGGGCGGAACAAAATTCACCGGGTCAGCTAGTTTTTTATAAAAACATTCCGCACTGTACTTACAATAGAAATCGTACAAATAGAATTTCCAAACTTTGTAGAACATTCAAAATAATTTAATAAATTCCAAAAATGGTCAAAATTAAAAATTTTTAATCAGTCTTTAGAAAACTACTAAAAATTGTATTACACGTTGCGTACTGATTTGAGAACAACTTGAGAGTACAACTAATTAGTTTTTATAAAATAAATAAAAATTCTTGTCATGTCCGACCGACTGTCGCAAGTCCTCCTGTCATTAAAAAGAAGGGGCTGCAGTCAGCTGGTTGGACTGATGACGGGTCACTTTATGTGAGCGAAGCAAATGGAAAAGGTAGGCATCTCAGACAGTGCACAGTGCAGTCTACTATGCAGACCAGTTTCTGTGTATCTGACCGGCCTTCGCTCGAATCAAGCTCGCGTTTAGCTCTGATGTATTAAGAAGCGACCAACCTGGCTCCTTGGCCACACAAGATCTACTCAGATTTCTGCGGATGTTGAGTAGATTTAAAGAAAATTAAAAAGGGAATCCGAGTACAGTACAATGGACTTAATTGTGTCTGAGTGCTGTACTTCCTAGTTGTCCCGACAAAAAAAAAATGAAAATTCACGAATTTTTTACACAACGAACTTTTTTTATATATCAATAAAATAATTCAATATAATTTCCATTAGCTTCAAAAACCTCCTCGATCCGGGCTCGGCTCGAATCAAATACTCCTTGCCGTGTAGTCTCTCCTAATGGGCACCTGTCTTAAGCAGACTCCTTCTATAAGCGGAAACTTTTTACAGTATACCCTATGATCAAAAAGTACCGGGAAGGTGATGTTGACTGTTTTCTTCGATTGCCAAGGCCCAGTGTACCATGAGTACCTTACATCGGACCAGACAGTCAATAAATAATATTATTTATTCATTTTGAAGCATTTGAGAGATGCTGTACGTCGCAAGCGTCCGGAAATGTGGGCAAACAATTCTTGGATTTTGCATGATAATAACGCGCCATCGCACCGAGCCCAAAATGTGCTGGATTATTTGACCAAACACCAAGTAAATATCATCGTGCAAGCATCGTATTCACCTGATATGGCCCCGCGCGACTTCTTTTTGATTTCCCAAGTTGAAGTTATCACTTCGTGGAAGGAGATTTCAGTCGATAGAGGAGATCAAAGAGAATGCGACAAAGGAGCTGAAGGCCATCCATCCCTTCGTCGGCCTACCAGGAATGCATGGAGGACTCGGTTAAAGGTTGGCATATCTGTGTTGCTTCAGAAGGGTCATATTTTGAAGTAGATAAAATAAATTTTCCTGAAATGTAACTCTGTTTTGTTTTATTTCAACATTTCCGGATACTTTTTGATCATAGGGTATACGTCAATTCCTTAAAAATTCTTTAAACTTGTTTTTTCTTGAGCGGTCAACCCTTCCATAACACGTTAATCTTACCATAATATTTAAATATTAAATATTTATTAAATTTTTTATAAAATTAAAAAATATTAACTTTTTTACACTTTTCTCATAAGCGGACACCTCCCATAAGCAAACAAACTTTTCACATACATTTTGGTGTCCGCTTACGAGAGAGTAAACTGTATTCATATTGACCGTAAGGGTATTCATTATGGTGTTGTGTGGATGCTTATTGGTACTAAATCAGGAGATTAAGTTCTGAGAAATTAATCGGCCATAAGTTCGGTGTTATGTGGTCACGGAAAGTTTCAGCCATCCAACCGCCTGGCGCTTTGTGCGAAGGACCAGAGTCTTGTTGAAAGACATATGGAATGTGACCGCGTACACTATACCAGGGAATCTCTCTACTGTCTCTGGAATCTCGATATATGCCACAGAATTAACTCGTCACAATCCTTGAGTAAAGAAGTCTGGTGGGATGACATGGTGAGGTTTGTTGCCCACAATACCTAAAACCATGACAGTGGTTGGAAACTTCGTGTGCATGACAACAGAAATCTTGGTAGGATTGGAACATAGACATCTGTCATTCTGCTCATTTCTGCGTTTGGTCTTTGTCAAACAATTTTTTCGACAGAAAATTAACCATAACATCTCTGGGGCTTCAGAAGGTTTTATTTTGTTTAGAAGACGTTTTGATCGGATAACTCGCTGTTCTCGCGTTTGCTCAAGCAAAAACTGTCTTCTGCGCCTAACGTAAGACTTATACCTGCGATCTTCATGAACAACTTGACGGATAAGACCCTCAGAAACTTTAAGCTCACTCGCAAGGGCCCTTATTAATTTTGAAGGGTCCTCGTCAATGTTCGCTTGCACTTTGTTTTTTGCGTTTTGCATCGCCGCCTGATGCAACCAGGAGTTTTTTACAGAACATTTATTGAAAACTTTTTGCGGCCAATGGCGGAGCAGTATCCTAATTTGTGGTTTCAACAAGATGGAGCAACTGCGCATACCGCTAGGCAAACTATGGACCTGGATCTATGGATTAGTAGGTCTTATTTGGCCCACCCTGTATATATATGTATAATGAAATGTTATCTCAAGATCGCTTAAAAATAGCCTTGATTTTAAAAAATTTTTTTGCTACGATGTTGAGCTCTTGTTTCCATATAAAGCCCTTGCCCGGAAGCCTTTGCTTGAAAGATGTCGAAAATATTCTAAATCGATAAAGTGGCCTAATTATGTGAGCACAAGTGTACATAGCCAGTCAATTACTCAGTTGAAGCTATCATGACGGTGGCTAAAGGAATTTTCAAGCTTGGAGAGCAGACTTTAATCTGTGATTAAAAAGCCCACAGCCGCTCTTCCTCGTATTCAGTGAAGATCTTAGAAAGAATAAATGCGAGCTTTAAGATTTAAGTGCAATGAATTAAGCTTTTTTAGTTACATATATACATACATATGTACATGTATCGATGGGTCCATGCTATAACGACTCAACTCAAATTGCAATCATTTTCAGTAGTGCGATAATTCAATTTCAATAATATGACTTGGAATAGTACTTTTAACTAATTTTTTATAGTTGTATATTTAAGTTTTTAATAAAAGCCATATGAATTAAAATTTTCGTCTCTGTACAAAGTGCAGAGCAATTCTTCGGAATTTCCAACTTTTTAATCCAATATTTTATGGCTCATTTATGTCCAGCTTAACAAAGTGAAGGTTTGAAGTGCCTAAAAAAATTGCGTTAATTTTGGACAGTTTTCATTTCTTTCGGAGTTGAAATTAGATGGATGTAAAATTTTTGTAGCAAATGCTCTTATTTTGTGATTGTTGTGTGTGTTCTGGAGTATAAAAAAAGGTATTCGTTTCTGTTCCAGCTCATTTTAAATATATAATTTGTGTAATATGTCAAGTAGTCGCTCAGCTATTATAGTCCTCCATCAGCTAGGAGCACGCAACTGCGAGATAGCACGGAAGCTTGGAATTGCACGTTAATTGGTTTCTCGTGCAATCAAACGATTTAAGGAGCTTAGTAATGAAGGTGACCGTCCTGGAAGTGGAAGAAAATGAACTGTTAACACTTCCAACAACCGAAAAATCATTAAAAAAAGAGTTCAACGAAATTCTATGGTCTCGATGAGGAAAATTGCTCCTGGGACAGGCATCAATCGTGAATCAGTTCACCTTATAGCAAAAAAACAAATAACTTGGACTTAAGCCTTATAAACTACAAAAATGCCAGCTGCTCACGGACGAAAGCAAGAAAGTAAGTCTCGAAAGATGTCGCTCGCTTCAACGTCGGGTCGCAGGTATGGGCTGGGAAAAAATCGTCTTTACGGATGAGAAGCTGTTTACCGTTGAACAGGCTCACAATCATCAAAACGACAGAAATTGGTTTACAGAAGCCCTTGGACCTTCGTCCATTGTTGAATATCGTCAAAGTCCTGCCCACAGAGCAAAAACAACGCAAGAGTGGTGCAAAGGCAATTTCTCTTCTTTCATTACTTCCCAAGAATGACCATCATACTCACCGGATGAATCCGCTAGATTACAGCGTGTGGTTGATTTTGGAAGCTTGGGTCTGTGCAAAACGCCACAAAACTTTGGAGTCCCTGAAGCAAGCGTTGCGTTGAGAGTGGGATCGCATAACAGTAGACAAACTACGGCTTATAGCCCAAAATTTTTTGAAACTTTTGAGCTTGTGTATTCGTGCTAAAGGTGGCCACTTCGAAACTGGCTGAATATACTGTTACTCAAACATTGTCTATTAAAATTTCACAACTTGTTTTGAACTACTATCAATGATAAATTTTTTTCGTTAAAAAATATTGTATACACTTATTTTTTGTCACCCTGTAAAACATTGTATTTTACATAGGAGAAAATATAAAAAACCATCAATACTATTTTTTTTTGTTAAATCGAACTTATTTATTGCACACTCAAAAGTTTTCCAAAAGTCCTGAATAAAAAGCTGGAATTTTTGTTGAAAATTTCATGAGTTTTTCTAAATTTCATACATATTTTGGAACTTTAATTCATATGGCTTTTATTGAAGAATTATCTAGACAATTATTGAAATTTAATTATACATAAATTAAATGCCAAAATTTATAATCACAAAGGGTGCGGGGTGTTTTCGACAATTGTATAGGGTGGTTAAATTTTAAGGGCCTATGTTGAATACGAACCACACCTAAACATCAAGTTTTTTTGCATTTAATTTAACATTTTATAATTTCAGACTAATTCAATTTGAACCATGGAAAGAGACACAATCGAGAAATGCGTTAAAGTTATTCAGGCTTATTATGAAAACGGGCGTTCAAATCAAAATGCATATTGCGCACTTCGCGATTCAGTGATGAGGCACATTTTCACCTCAGTGGATTCGTCAATAAGCAGAATTGCCGCATTTGGGCGAATGATAGTCCAAGAGTGATTGCCGAAAAACCAATGCACCCACAAAGAGTGACTGTTTGGTGCAGTTTATGGGCCGGCGGCATCATTGGGCCGTATTCTTTCCAAAATGAGGCCGGTCAGACAGTTACTGTGAATAGTGTTCGCTATCGTGAGATGATAACGAACTTTTTATGGCCCAAATTGGAAGATATGGATGTGGGCGATATGTGGTTTCAACAGGACGGTGTCACTTGTCACACAGCTAACGAAACAATGGCTCTTTTGCGCAAAAAATTTGATGGCCGAATAATCTCACGTCGCGGCGATGTCAATTGGCCGCCAAGATTATGTGATTTGACACCGTTGGACTTCTTTCTTTGGGGTTAGTTGAAAGAAAAGTTGTACATCGATAGGCCAGCAACAATTCAAGAGCTAAAGGATAAGATAATTCGGCACATTAACGGCATGGAACCTCAATTATGCCTCAGCGTCATCGAAAATTTGGATCATCGGATGGACTTGTTACGCCGAGACAGCGACGGCTATTTGGCCGATATTTTGTATTATACGGAATTGAGCGATACTTATATTATCATAATAAAGAAATGACAATAATTTCTTAAAAATTGTATTTTATTCAAAACCAACACCGGCCTTTGAAACTTAACCACCCTTTATAATTGGCGCGTACACCTTTTTTGGGTGTTTGGCCGAGCTCCTCCTCCTATTTGTGGCGTGCGTCTGGATGTTGCTTCACAAATTGGGGGACCTACGGTTTCAAGCCGATTCTATTGGAAGAAACTTTTTCTTCATTTTGGACTTTCACCGAGATTCGAACCTGCGTTCTCTCTGACTTCGGAATGGTAGTCACGCACCAACCCATTCGGCTACAGCGGCCACCAATGGCTGCAATTAACTCCTGGTATTTCTCAGCTAAGTTGGGCCATCAAACCAGTTTGGGTGATAATAAATCTTCCGGTGCCCATACAGAAAGTGAGGTTTTTAGAGTAACAACTACGGGCATATGCTCTGAGTATTATTATTATTACATATAACATTACTAAAGTTTTTCACGAGAGACCAGGGAAGTCCTCCAGCTAGTCTTTCAAAATTGGTGGTTACGGATGGCCGAATTACTTCGCAGTTGCTGCCAACATTTGAAAGGGACTATCTTTAAAAAATAAATGTGATGAATGGTTATGAATTTTCGTAGGTAGGTAGGTAGGTTTGATGGCAAAAGTACCACAGGTACGCTTCAAGTAGCACTTACGTATCGTTTTGATACCGTAATGTGGACCACTACCTGTGAAAGGATTTAGGGAAGAGAAAAAACCTTCTACAGCCATCCAGTGCTGTTAATGTAGTGGAGAAGAGAAATGGGATCTAGGCTGGAGAATTTCCTCAAGCCATCCCCAAAGGGCATGCTAAGGAATCTCAAGCGCCTAGTGGCCAGAGCCGGACATTTGCAGATAAAATTCTCAACAGTCTCTTTCTCTGTAGGATCCCCACAACTTCTGAAATAAGGGTTGTACGCAATTCCAAGCTTCTCCGCATGAGTACCGATCACCCAGTGACCAGTGAACACCGCAATCAGTTTGGAAATTGAATGGCGGGGGATTCCCATCACTTTAAGCGTTCTGTTTCTATAGTATTGAGGCCATATTCGCCAGATAAGTCGCTAAATCATTTTTGTCGTCAAAACTTTTTTTTTGTCGCCAAGACTCAAGCAAAAGTCATCAATTCTAGCGACAAAGTCGCTAAATTGGCAACACTGGTTGTAGCCCTTCTGAAGAGCTACCCACCAACCTAGGCAACTATATGTCAAAATTGGCAGAACCACTAAGTTGTACATCCAGAGTACGACACGTGGCTTGGGGCCCCATTTTTTGCCGAACATAGATTTACAGGCGTAGAAGGCTGTACTGGCATTTTTAGCTCGATTTTCTATGAGCAGTTTGCAGTGGAGCTCAAGTGGGGTCAAGTATTACACCAAGATACTTAACTTCCGATGAGACTGTAAGACACTGGTTGTTTAGTCTTGGAAGCTTAAAAGACTTAAAGTCTTAAAAGTCAACCTCATTTTGTCAAAGTTGACTCTGAAACCGCAACTGGCAGCCCATCTACTGAGTGTAGCCAATGCACCTTATAAAATTTTCATTCTTTAACTTGAATTCAAAATTATGAGGACAAAAGTGCTATAAAAGTTAATAGTAGATCGATTATGTCATACCGTCTTTGGTGTGCAAAAAAAGTCACAATTTCACTTCGCTCAGAAAAGCCAGTAGAAAGTGGTTCCCCTCTGAGTGGCACATAACGAAATACCCCGAATAAATATTCACATTTTTGGAAGAACTTTGAACACTTTTATTGACGCCACTACCAATATAGCTGGGACACTTGTATTCCACTGAACTTGAAGTCGTGCTGAAGCCACATTTCCATCACCATTAGTACCTTTGTATGGGCGCATGTATGCATGTATGTACGTGTGTATGTATGTAGCATGGAATAGCAGTTTCAGAATGTTGCACGTTGCAAGTGCATAAACTCCATTGTATAATGCCACTTGGAATGGTTGTTAGTTAGCTCGTTCTTGGCACTGGACGCCCAATATTCATTTGTTCGTTCGTTTCACTTTCTACTTTATTTATTTAATTTAGACTCACTCTCAACTCACAGCCACAACCTTAACTGTAGTCAACGCCATTGCCACCACACGTTCACTCGCTTACAATTAAAGCGAAATTCCACGAATTGTTTAATTAGAACTTTTGCTGTATGCAGTGCAGTGCCAATAACACGGCCCAAGACATGCAGCGGGTAAGGCGTTCAAGACCGACCGACCGAGTCATAGGAATCGCAGCTGTGTTCCCAGCCCAGCTGAGGAGGAGTTGAGTTAAGCTTTTGTGAGTTGCTGCTCGCTCGACTTCTTCTTGGGCATTGGGGTCCAAACCTGCTACCCACTTAGCGGACACATTTGCTGTACCTATATCAGCATGCAGAGACAAATAAACCCATACAAACGCAGCTGCTACACAAATGTACAATCTTTTGCTGTAAACACGAGACTCGCGCCACTATTTCGCATGTTTCGACTTCATTCTCGTCCTCGATCTCGACAACTGTTTGTTTTTTTTTTGTTTTTCTTAGGATTTTTTAATTTTTTTTCTTGGTTTCTTAAGCTGTGAGATTTTAAAATTTAAGAAATTGACAAAAAGCAAAGCAAAATCCAAGCAGAAAGGAAAGGGCATTTATACTTATTACAGAAAAAACGGCAAAGACCCAAGCGAGCGCAGTCGTAGAGAAAAAAGTGTGGCAAGAATCTGTGAACTTGTCGTCTGGTGGTGTTATCAGCGCAACTAAATAGTTTCTATGCGCATCGCAGTGTAGGAATACATACATGACTGACTGTATGTTTGATGGTACACCGTACAGTGTTGTCTTGCAGTTCTTTAACACATGCGTTGTTATTGTTGTTGTGGTTGTTGCTGTTTCTGATGCTGTGCGATGTGTTGACACTGATTAAATCATTAAATATTCCGATTGTGTCGCGCAATAATGAAATGTTTTTAGGTTTTGTGCTCTTTTACTGTTGTTGCTATTTCTTTTTTTCGTTTTTTTTTTGTTTTTCTGCCATTGGGTTTCTTGCTTTGCGCTTGCAGCAACACTCTGTTGTCTGATGGCGAATTATTCATGGAATTATTTGAAATCAACATCGACACGAGTAATTCTCGTTCTACTCTGGGGCATTCGAGTTGGTATTCATGAAATTATGCCTTAATCAGTGAGATTTTGAGTTAAACGTGGCAACGTGCCACAAGCAACAAGTTCACTTGTTTAATGCAAAAACATGCAACGACGAATAGATTTGAGATTATTTCTTCGGACTCAGTTGGTTGGTTGTGTCCTTTTTTTACGTTTAAATTTCTTGTTTGTTTTAGTGCAACTATTTTGTATGCTGATCCCTTCGTGTTGGACTTAGACCGCGTGACATCTCTCTAATTAACGTTGTTATTGGTGTGGGTGGAGGTTATAGGTGAGAGACCTTATAAGTTGCCAATAAATAGCTTCAAAAGTTTTCCGACTTTGAAAATCCCAGGTATTTTTAAGGCAATTTTTAAAAATCCAGAAAGTAAGCAGTCCAGATAGGACTAAAACAGACATAACAAAATCTCGGTCAGTCTAAGTATATATATATTTTACAAAATCCATTCAATATTTAAGAACAAAATGAAAAGGGTACAAAGGGCAGCATCCAAGCTTATCACAGGAGTGCTACCTTCTACACCAACCAATGTTCTTGAGACTCTATTAGACCTTCTCCTAGACATCTATGGACAATTTTGTGCTAATTCCAGCCCACTCACCGACATCCTCCTAACAGTTGTTAAAGGGGAACACCACAAATTATTTCTCAGCAAAGCGCAGAAAATATGGAGCTCAATTTCTTCATGTGCTATTTCGAAAACCCTTTGGCCCCAGTCCAATATACGGAGGACTCAGAAAGTTCTTAAGACTCCTCGCCATTCAATTTCCAAACTCGTAGCTATGTTTACCTGTCACTGGACGATCGGCACACACGTACTAGGGTTACCATTTAACCCCCATTTCAGAAGCTGTGGGGACCTTTTAGAGGAGGAGACTGTTGAGTACTTTCTCTGTAACACCCATTTCATACCTGTGGGGACCTTTCGGAAAATGAGACTGTTGAGCACTTTCTCTGTAAATGTCCTGGTTTGGCAGTTAGAAGAATAACAGTGACCTTGTTCCTTTCTTCGACAGCCTGGGGCAGTGCGCCAAACTATAACCCATCAACCTTCTCTATTAAAACAGCTCCGGCTGGCTGTAGATGCCTGCCTATTGGAGGTCTCATATTGGATGAAAACGACGCTTTACTACTTAAGGTGTGCCAGACTGGCACTTCAACCATATCACCTACCTACCTACCAACGCAATCAGACTGAATGCATGCCGACCCTAGAAAAATTTCATATTTGGACACTCAAAAGTGGTCGGAACTCTTTCGTGAACCCATAATGAGTTAGATTACATTCTAAAAGAGCTCAGAAAGATGTGAATGGAGTAATATTAAGGCTACCTCCACTGTCTACCTCTATTGTCAGCTCAAGACTATGCAAGCAATAAAGTCGGGAGGGGCATCCACTCAGAAGTGCTGCAGCTGAACTTAAAGCTACGGCTAGCTGACTACTGCCCGTTGGCAGGTGGAGGGTCCGGAATTCGTCTGCTACAGCACAATCGATCACTGCCTACTCTGATAGTCAAGCTGGTAAAAAATATCAACAGTGCAAAAATATTTCTTTCAAAGTGACAATTGAATGAAGAGATATTCTTAATTAGCTGGCTAAGAGTATATACCACGAACGTTGTATGGGTTCGTGGACACAGCGAGATTCATGGAAATTGTATCGGCGATGTGCTGGCTAAGTGAGGAACTGATCTTAAATCAGTCAATTATGACCAATATGTGATCATCCTCATGAAAGTTCTGAATCAGATCGGTATACATCAGACAAACCAACAGTAGATGGACCACGGAGCCCACTTGTGCGATAAGACAGGATTGGCCTAATAGAAATAAGCACAGAACTACGTTTCTCATCCATCTAGACCGGCCGTTCATTAAAACGGTGGTTTTGAGGGCGTTACTACTAACCTAAATTTTGTTTTTTGGTATGTTGGTACACTCTTCATATAAATGTATGTGAAGTTTTATTTCAATCCGTAAATTTATTTTTTTTTACAAGCCATTAAGTAACGATGTGTGGGAAATTTCAAGTATTGTGCAGTGATTGAATTTTTATTTTTCCACGGTTTAAAAGCAAAGGGTATTGATGAACGAATGATGACAGTTTTTAAGGACTATTCGCCATCAATTAGTGAGTAGAAAGATGAGTTGCTGAATGTAAAGGTGGTCACATAAGACTTGAAGACGAGCCACATCAAGAAAGTCCCAAAACAGCAACAGCACCAGAAATCGTAGAAAAAATACAGGATATCGTATTAGAAAGTCGTCGAGTGACTGAAAGAGATTTAGCAGAAGCCCAGGCATCTTACTAGGCAGTGTAAGCTGTATTTTGACTGAAGTATTGGGTTTCAGAAAGTGATGTGCGATATGGGCGCCGCATTCGCTAAAAATGGAACAAAAATGCATTCATCACTATGGATGAGGCTTGGGTTTATCACCATGACCCTCCGAAACAAGTTCGTGTCCAGAAATACGCCAAGAAAATGTTAGCATCAGTTTTTTGGGAGGCGAAAGGAATTTTGTTTGTAGATTACTTGCAAACTAGGAAATCAATAAATTCTGAATGTTATTGTAACCTTTTATTGTATTTATTTATTTATTTATTTATTCATTCTTTGATGAATTAAAGTACAACTCAGATAGATTACTAATACTAAAGCTTAAATATAATATATGGTAAATAATACGTTGAGATATATTAGTCACAAATCAAAAAGTGTATCAGCAGATTAAGTTTTGACTTGAAAGTCTTTCGTGTGTTAGAGAATATATTTAAATGTTTACATAATTGGTTAGACTGCCTTATATATACAACGTGCAGGCGGTTCATTACGACTAAAATTGGTCCTGTGATAAGGTGAATGGAACCTTTTGTTGAGTCTAAGGTTACGAGGAGGACAATTAAAAAGTGTTAGCTCCAGCAAGAAGTGGCATTCGATATGGTTCGTAACTATGTCCCTTATAAATATTATCGATGAAGTTTTTATTCGCATTTCTAAAGTTGGCAATGCTAACAAACGACATCTTCTTTTATATGCAGGCAAACTACAAGACCAACGAAGGGAATGACTGACAAATCTAGTCCTGAACCTTCGCAATTCTTAAAGATTAACCCATATAGAATGGATCCCAAATAATGCTGCAATATTCGAGGTTTGATCTCACAAGAGAATAATACAAAATCCTCAGCGTAGAAATATCCTGGAACTACCTTGAATTCCTTATTACAAAGTCAAGCTTAGATCGAGACTTGACAATCATGAATCATAATTTTTTCTGAGGATGGTAATGGCCAACTTGTAATCGAATTCAATCGCAATTTTTCGTCTACTGAATGACATGTGCTGGCATTTACCAGCATTAAGAGGTAAGGAACTATCATCACACCAAGCTTCCAATCTTGTTAAGTCTTCTTGAAGTCTTATGCAGTCATTTACGTTCTCTATCCGACTGTGAATTTTCGTGATGTCTGAAAAACGTTTGAATGTCATTAACAAATATTATATTAAGAACAATAGTGGCGCAAGATACCTACCTCGAGGCAGGCCTCAGGTAACTTTGTTGGAATCAGATTTTATATTATTTATACGAACAAATTAAGATCTATTTGTTAAATAAGATGCAAGCCACTTAAGTAAGCTAGAATGAAGACCAATTGAACCCAGCTTTTTATGTAGGATACTATGGCAGACTCTATCGAACACTTCGCATTGTTGGCATGATTCAAATTAGTTTAAGACAAGACAGAGGAAAGAAATCGTGAAAAATTACCCAGTTTGCAAAGGAAAAAAATTATTTTCCATCAGGACAACACAACGTGTCCCAAGAGCATTTTGACAATGGCTAAAATCAATAAATTAAAATTGAAATTGTCTAGGGGATCGACTGCATTCACTAGATTTGGTCCCTAGCGACTTCTATAAAAAAAAATTCATGCGTGGAAAGCGTTTTTCATGAAATGATGAGATCATACAAGTTATGGAAGTGAATTTTGCAGACCTTCCAGATTCTCACTTCAGGAATAGAATTTATAAATTGGAATTTCATTGCAAAAAGTTTATTGATGTTCAGAGAGACTAAACTGATTAAAAAAGTGGATTTCAAACCATAAAATTGTGTTTTTCTTATCGAACCGCAAAACTTATTGAACAACCTAGTACAACAAAAATTATATTTCAAACTTGCACTTCGAAACATTTAAACATTAAAAAAATCTCATTACAACTTGCTACTTTTTAACCAGAATTTGTCAGTATTGCGACAGATTGAATTTTAGTTGCAGTGGTGGACTTGTCTCCCATATAAAAAAATTCGAGCTTTGTATGGAAGAAAAGGCGTGACACTAGAGCGAAAAATAATTGTCAAAATCAACGATATTTTGTAGTCATTTGAAACTTACGCCTTGTCAGACTAAAATTAAATCAGCTATAAAAATGCAAACACAAAAAAAAAATTGAAAAGTTCGGATTAAAAAGTTGAAAGTTTTGATGAAACTTTGAGAAGTATTGAAAAATGGGATACCTTTTTTAAAACCTCTTTTTCCGTTGGGCACCCGGGTCTGGTCAGACCCTTATACTATTAATATATTGGGTATTAAAAATTTCTTGAATACCTCAATAGAAACGTAATTTTGATGCCTTGGCCCAGAGCGAAGTCGCATATGTTGTGTTTCGAATACAAATAGCCGCAAGTGGTTCATTTATCTTCCACTTTGTTCCATCTCTGCCGTGGAAAATACTCATTCAAGAAATCACCTCAGTTTCTTCAATGTAGTGAAGTATTTCATTCGGCTCGATTATTTCTTCCTGCTCAATATCGGATGTATTTTTCTCAGGCAAATAATCACCATCTCGAATATCATCACCACCAAAGCCGAAGAAAGTCGGTTATAATAATCAACTCTCAGATTTCTTCCTCGGGATTTTGTATTGTAAATGAACTCCCCTTCATTGCTCATTATGAAGATTTATTTTGCGTGTAAACTACTTTTTATTTGGCACTAACGGGTTAAGTCTTCAATGTTAACTTACTACCAGACTTTTTTTTTTTTGGACATTACTGAAAAGAGTCTTAAAATTGCATCCAATCTGACAGATCCATTGTGAAAGGATGAGAAACTTGATAGCGAAGACCTTAAATATATGATTGACCAACTTCAATCCCCTGCTGGTTCTGCCGAGAATAGGACGAAACTCCTAGTAGAAGGACTAAGAGCAGCTTGTGATGCCTCCATGCCCAGGCGGGTAATGCGCCAACACATACATCCATGCTACTGGTGGAACGAAAATATCAAATCACTAAGATCTCAATGCTTCCGCACTAGACGCAAGATGGAGAAGGGAGACCTGATTTTGTTGAAAATGTTCAAAATCTTAGATTAGCCAGGCAGGCGCTAAAGAAAGCCATTAAAACTAGCAAGCAAAAAAGTTTGAAGAAGCTTTGTGAGGAAGCTGAAAAATTGTTACTACTCTCTTCCCTCAAAGATCTGAAAACATTTTGTCATCCTGCATACAACACGAAGCAGGTGACATTCCTCGTGTCACCGAATGGGAACTCCAAGTGGCGTGTAATAAAATAAAGTCTAAGAAAGCTCCAGGCCCAGGTGGTATTCCCAATAGATCCCTAAAATTAGCGATTTCCAAACGTCCAGACATATTTCAAGCAGTATTGCAAACCTGCCTTAACGAAGGCACTTTCTCAAAGAGGTGGAAGAAGCAAACACTTGTGCTTTTACCCAAGGGCAACAAAAAGCCTGTCGAACCTGCGCTTACTGACCAATATGTCTAGACACAATGGGCAAAATTGTAGAGAGAATTATTTGGGATAGGTTGTCGACCTTCGCTGAGGATAAAGGTATTCTATCCACATACCAGTTTTGCTCAACAGTGGATGCTATCAAATGCGTGGTAGATTTAGCAACAGAACCATTGAAGGCAAGGGATGGCGCGGAGGGAAAAAGAATACTGCGCTGTGGTAACTCTGGACGCTGGAAATGCTTCTAACACACTTAGCTGGCAGCGTATACTAGAAACTCTCGCAAAAATAGGGTCGCCTAGTTATATTATTAGAATAATTGAGAGCTATTTCACGGACCGTAAACTGAGGTTTAAAAGTGACAAAGGCGTTGAGGAGTATATCGTGCCAGCAGGGGTTCCTCAAGGATCAGTTCTGGGCCCACTGCTATGGAACCTAATGTATGACGGGGTTTTAAGACTTGATATGCCCCCTAGAACTAAAGTCATTGGATTCGCGGATGACATCGCGGTCGTAATGGTAGGAAAACATATCCACAAAATTGAGAGGATCGCCAGCGAATCAGTAAGCAGGATCAAGACTTGGCTAAGGTC
The DNA here is from genome assembly GCA_037575425.1 of Anastrepha fraterculus. NCBI lineage: Eukaryota > Metazoa > Arthropoda > Insecta > Diptera > Tephritidae > Anastrepha > Anastrepha fraterculus. The sequence goes on along the minus strand of JAYXIM010005268.1, from coordinate 95,009 downwards.
TATTGAGCCGAAATTAGCTGAGCATAAGACCGACATAGTCCTAATAAGCAGCAGAAAGATAGTGTAAACTATAAATGTAAATGTTGGGACTGTAACTATTAGTTCAAAACCCGCTATTAAATACCTAAAACTTCATAACGCACCTGGAATACGCTGTGAAGAAGGCATGCATGGGGACACAAACTTCCACCTAACCCAATTTCTTGCAGGGCATAAAGTACTTCGAAAATACTGCCCAATCTGCACGGAGAGGGAAGAAGATGCTGAGTACGTCTTGTTCCAATGCCTACGCTATGCTCCCGAAACCTGTGGTATAATAAACGGAGAAAATCTTCCGTGAGGTAATTCCTTTTTGGACATTTCCGCGGGGAGAGTGATAGATAGTGTACGTTTAGTACGTTGTGTAGCTGTGAGGCTACAAGTTGTGCATGCTGCAATGCCGGTATAGCAGTACTCATGAGAGTTCCTCTTCACAGGAGTCATCCCGGAAAAAAAGACGGAGAAATAGAAAGAGACGGAGAATAGATAGATAGTACACAAAAAAGGACAAAGAAACGACACAAAAACCAGTTTATATATGTGCAAGGAGGCTAAATGACTGTAAAAGATAGTCTAATTCTAGAATTATCATGAAAAAGTAGAAAAAAGTAGGTATGTATCATACTTCCATACATCCAGCCACGCCTGTGGTGCCTGGATGGGGTAAGTTTTCAAATCCTGTTTTTCGTCCTCTTCGAAAATCCATTTTAAAAGGTTATATCCATACCCTTACATTTGTATAGGGATCCAGCCACGTCTGAGGTGCCTAACAAAAGGTGTAAGTATTCAAATCCTGTTTTTCGTCCTCTTCGAAGATCCATTTTAAAAGGTTATATCCATAAATCGATAAAAAATTAAATTTTAGGAAGCTGAAGTCTTTAGCTATAATGGAAATATGTGAAATTGTCGTCCAAAGGCGAAATATCATAGTTTGGCCAGACCAGAGTGACCAACGCAAGTTTTAAAATGCAAAAAAAAAAATATTTATGTGTTTATAATATTGCAACGGGGTGTATATGAGAAGAAATCGTATTACTAGAGGTTAGGGTAAGCAAATATCCACAGACTATCTGCAAAGTAACTAAAAACGCACAATTTTTTGAAAAATATAATTTTTTTGAGGAAACAAGTCAGCGTTTTGACGAGTGCCCAAATGCCATGTGTACTTGGCTACACTTATCCTCGCATTTAATCGCTAATGCACATGCTTACCCCTCTTCAGATATACGATACATACACACATACGTACATGTGCGCGTTTTTTCTGAAAGTTCTTAAAAAGTCACTATTTCGCTAAGCGGTACATCTACGATAAACTTCTGACTGCGCGAACTTCCGCAATCCAAATTCAAAGCAACTCGTCGCCACTCCAACTCCAGCTGTGTGCATTTCCTGCACTTGTGATCCTGCCTTGCGCGCATCTGCATACGTGCATGTGTGTGTGTGTGTGTGTAAGGAGGTAAGTGCCGCCTTCTGCTTGCTGGCAATTTTCAAACATTATAATATTACTTTTCACTATGCAGTCGCACACAATAACATCACAATAATATCCTGATTATGGTTATTAAAGTACCTCATTGGGCAATAATAATCCGTTGGTATCCCCCAGATACCGAACTGCTGCGCGCTTGCAAAAATATTTCTCAATAAACAGAAATGTTTGTTTGTGTACAATACAAATGTCTGTTATTAATGCCCAAGGGAGGGAGGAGGAAGAGCAGGCGAACAGGCAAAGAGGCGCACAGGGCAAGTGGATGAAATGAGGATGAAGCGGCAACGACCACAATAACTCGTGACAATTTTCATATTCATAAATGCAAGCAGATATGAGTATGCAGAACAGTAGGGAAAAATGAGACAAAAGCAAAACGATTATGCGATGATGGTTGCAACTAAATATTCTCAACAATGGGCAAACAAGCGAAAAAAGAAGGGTCACAATGGAAATTATCAACGACAACCGATCGACAGATGTTCGAAAAGTTGAGCACTTTTGGTTGTTGATTGTTTGGCGTTTATGCGCGTAGATGTGTACGTATGTATGTGCATCTATACACACATCTATACACAAAAATGTTTAAATGTAGTTGTTGCAGAGGTCATTTGCATTGGCTATAAAATTATTTGGGGCAAGTATAGTCGTGGCAACCCGAAGCAAAAATCGCTGGTTATCAGTAACGCCTTAATATTTGTTTTAAATGCTTGTTTGGCAAAGTTTGGTGTTGTTGGTTTTGGAATTTCTTGCCAAAAATGCCTCAACTTAATCTACTTAAATCATCACTCATGCAGGAAAGTGGACGTGTGTATTAACGTAATTTTTCAAATGCTTGGGACCATTGAGCTTCACACAACATAAAAAAAAAATATACAAAAAATTAAAAAAAAAAAAATAAAAATAAATTTCAAATAAAATTGGAAAAAAACATAATAATTTAAGTGCATTTAAGTAGAAGGGTGCATAAAAAATATGTAAAAAAAACGTTCGAAATAAAACAAATAACCTTGGAAAAAAAAAATCAAAAAGCAACGAATTCTTCAAGTCTTCAACCGACCAGCAAACACAAGAAAAAAAGTACAAAAAAATCAAAAAATCCTCCTGACAACTTCAAACAACAAAACAACGCATAACAAAAAACTCCTCATACAAAGCATCATCGTCATCGTCCGCAAACGAGCTAACGAACCGATCACCCAGCCGCCTAAACGACAACCGTTGCTGCTGCTGCTGCTTCAAGCTGCCACTCTGACTGCTCATCGCCGGCTGCGCATGCGTCCTATCAGCGGCGATTAATCTGCATCACATTTGCTGATAAGCGAGGGTACTAAGCAGCAAGGATCACCGAAGGCACAAACACACTCACACACGTAAATGCAGCCGTTTCCACAACTGCATAAGCACTAATGCTCAGCCACTAGTGAAAAAGTATTTATACATATGTACATAAGTACACGCACGTACATGTGTATGATTGCGTGTGTATGTGAGTATGTTTAGAGTGGCGCGAACGTACATTTGTTCTCATGCTGACATCATTGCCAACACGCACAACAACAATAAGAAGCACACCCAAAATAAGACACAAAACAAAAAAAAAACATTATGCAATTGGCAACGTCATCGCCATCTTCATCGTCATCACCATCGCCAAGCGCCTTTATTCGACCTGACGTTCGACGCCGCGTTGGTGCTCTTGCTGTTACCAGTACTGCTGGTAGTGCTCAACACAGTGGCATCAACATCGACAGCAGCAACGGCAACAAACGTCAACACTTCATGTCTTAAATTATGATGGCTGCATTTCGGCACTTTGCACTTGGAACGCCCTTCATGGTGCATATTTTGCCTTTCTTTCCTTTTCATCCAAAATTTATTTAGCTTTTTTGAGAAGATGTGGTTTTTTTTTTTTTTTTCTAACTACGCCAGAAGCCAAAGTGGACTTGGCCGCAGCGAGCACTCTGTTGCTGCTGGAACTGAAGCGGCATCCGCGACGCAAACTATCCTATCCATTGACTGAAAAATATCCATAGGAAAGGGAAGCGCATTACGCACTGCATTAAGGGCATAAGGCTGAGCTGTAGTTTTTGGTAGAAAAAGAGTCCGCTCGTGAAGGACGCATCCCTTAATGGGTTATATACAGGTAGAAGGCCGAAAAAAGTGATTTTCCAGAATTTTTTCTGAGAAAACTTTTAAATTTATTGTTCTAAGAATTTGTACACATATTATGTTATCTTTTAACTGTATTTTAGACTTAGTATTAGTAAAAATATTTATTTGGAAAGGAGCTACAGCTGATCTCCGGGAGCTCCTGTCAAAAAAACGTTTTGGGGTGGCCACTATGTCTCTTAAGTAGATCCTCTGAAATGAAAAACCATACAGCTTTCGTTAAAATAATGTTAAATCTAGTAATTAATCGAAAGAACAAGCAAAATATATTTCTTTGGCAAAATGGCGATTTCTCAAAAAACAAAAAAAAATCGATTTTTGACATTGTGGTCAATTGTTTAAATTGTTTATAAAAAATATATTTAGGAAGCTCGTATTGAAATTTGAGATTAACGATTTAGCCGTTTTCGAGTAATGTTGGTCACCGACTTTGAAAACATCATTTTGAGAAAAACGCGGTTAAAGTTTGAAAAGCGGTTAAAGTTTACGAGCACTCTGAAACGCCTCTTCAAATTTGCGTGTAACTTCGAAAATATTCACCGGAAGGATATTAAATATTCTGTGTGTATTCTTAAATATATGTACATACATTAAGAAAAAAATATATTTAAAAAAAATCAATTTTTTGACAATTCTAACTGTATATAACCCCGCCTTCTCTTACTTGTCGGAGAGTTTGTGAGAGAGGAGGCAGATGACATCGGCGAAGTCCAGGGTCTCAAAATGTCTGGTGAAACTCATTACGATGCGTTTTTTCTGCAGGGTTAGTTGGCTCATGACATCATCAAGGACGATGGCGAAGAGAAGAGGCGATAGGGGACAACCTTGCCTTACGCCTACTTTGGTAGTGAATGGATCGCTGATATCGCCTTTGTGAAGCACCACCAGTTCGGAGTTCTCGTAGAGGGCTTGGATGAAGCGGATTATCTTGGCGGGAACTCCCTTTCTACTCAGTGCCAGCGAGATTCGTATTGCGTCTAGTTTGATAGTGTCGCACGTCTTCTTAAAGTCTACGAACAGTATGTAGAGGGGGGAACGGCACTCAACTGATTGTTTTACTATAATCCGAAGTGTGTTGGCTTGATCAACACAGCTTCGGTGAGGGCGAAAACCAGCTTGCTCGTCTCTTCAGGAGCGTTCGATATCTTTGAGCCTGCTTTGTATGATTACGCCTACAATTTTTTAGATGGTATTAAGTACGGTTACTCCTCGCCAGTTGCGGCAGTCACGCAGCTCGCCTTTCTTGGGCAGCTTCACCTTTTGTCCAGGATGGAGGCAGCTTTTCATTGCTGCAGACGGCGGTAATGTGGGGATGGAGAATTGCAAGTCGCATGTCATTAGTTCAGGTTGTATGCCACCTTCGCCCGCCGCTTTGTTGAGCTTCAGCTTCTTAATTGCATCCTTGATCTCCGCCAGGCTGAGGCAGGAGAGGAGTGAACAAGGAAAAAAATGTTTTGCATATGGTATCCAGGATATGTTCAACGTGGCTACGAGCTACATGGTCAATTCGATCGGTCAAGTTTTTGATTAGTTTTCGAATAGATCTAAATAATGAGTTTAAATGAGCCCAATCATGCGCATTTGCCTCAATTCAAACCGGTTGTTATAGATTTAAGCATGAGAAGTTTATAGGACAAGTTATAGGGGATATTGAGCATTATTGTTTCGTCTGATCACGAATTGTAAATGAAAGAGATGACTCTAACATGAAGGAAGCGAGACCATTTTCAGTAGATAACCTAGTTATAGTATCCACTTGAGCATCCGCTTAAGTCAGAAGAAATCTTATTCGTGGTTTGTTATACAGAAAACATTATGCTAATAAATTTGCGACGCTCAGAATAATGCCGTCGAATTTCAGAGAAAGGCTGCTGCCCCTTCAGGAATAGTACCTAACGCTACCAATTCTCACACTTTTCGACTTTCAATGTCCTCCAACTCTTCAAAAACAATAAAAAATATACGTTTACGGTTACATGACTTTTTTATAAGTTGATTGTTTTTAAAAAAACTGTATCCTACTCCAGCTAGTAGAAGATAAGCTGGAATTGTATATACATATGTAATATGGCGCGCGTTTTCGTTTTTCGGTCTTGGTTCGTGCGGCAGTTTCCATTGGGATGATTGAGCTTTGGTTTCCACGTCGTAACCATAAACCCACGATTCGTCACCAGTTATGACTCTCTGGAGCAAATTTGGGTTGATGCGGACATAGTCCAACATCTCATTAGCAATGCTCACGCGATGCTGCTTTTGGTCGAAATTGAGCAGTTTTGGTACGAATTTTGCGCCGACCCGTCTCATGCCCAAGTCATTGAAAAAAATCGCATGGCACGAGCCAATCGATAAGGCTAGGTCCTTAGCAACTTCTCTAACGGTGATTCGACGAATGGTCAATACCATTTTCTTTGTCTCATCAATTTTTTCGTCTGTTGTGGAAGTGCTTGGGCGTCCGGCACGGTTTTCGTCGTTCGTATCTTCTCGGCCATCTGAGAACATTTTGTACCACCGATAGACGTTGCTTTGGTTCAAAGTAGCTTCTCCGTATGACACAGTCAACTTTCGGAATGCATCCGCGCACTTAATTTCGTTTTTCACACAAAATTTGATACAGGTTCTTTCCATCCATCTTTTTGAATAGTTAAAAATCGAAGACGAGCCGAAACACGTGGAAGCAAAGCAGCTGTCAGCAATTAACTGAACACACAAAATGGCCGAACTCGTTGGCATGAGTAGGAGATATGAGTACAACCAATACGTAACCTGCGAAAATTCAAAATTCCCGATACTTTTTGAACACACCTCGTACTATATATCCGCTATATCCTTCTCTAACTCCAAATGGAGCGTAGGGCCAATTATCTCCCCTTAAATTAAATTCTCTCAACCCAGAAGCCAGCTGAGCTTTAATACTCCTGGTTATTTGTAGGACCGAACAGCTATCTGTCATGGATGCCAAGTATCCATAAAGCTCCCTGACCGATGTTCTGCCGTACGCTCAACTTTCGTTTGAATAAATTGTCTATAAGATAAGCTAACCAGTGTTGTCTTCCTTGACTCGGCTGGACCATAATCCTTAAGATAGCTCCTCGCAGATACGACCGCCAAGTCATTGCTTATTGAACCAACTGAAATTATCTTTATTATTGGCTTTGCTTAGGATTAGTGCCGTAAAATATAAATTTCCTTATTTATCTTTAAAAGTTTTAGGATTATCGACACTAAACATATTTTGTTTCTCTTCTGTTGCTGCCGCCAATACTTTCTCTGCTTTTAGATCGAAGATAAAGTACACGTTTTAGCTGATCTTAATGTGACAAGGACGCCCTAAAACTCAGGCCACTTCACTCCTTTCACAGCAATCGACACAAAAACTGTCACAGCCGAAAAAAGGGAGTGAGAATATTGCACTTTCATTCGTGACATACAAACGTATGGATGTACGTACATACATATGTATTTAGGAATATACCGTCAAACAAAAACATTATCATAATTTCAATGAGTTTATCACGATCGAAGATAAATCACACAAAAAAGGAAGAAATATGGTCACATGCGTTGGCAGCGCATGAATTTTGAAGAATGGCAGCTAGCGGCGCAGCTACAGAAAAAAAAAATTGGAAATAAAAATAAGAAAGGGGTCGACAAAAAATGCTTGCTAAAGGACACAAAAATGATTCTAAAGCAGAGTGGAAATGAATTTGAAAAGAGCTGAAAAGAAGTATTGTGGGAACTTTCAGTGGCAGTAGAAGTGACAGAAGCAGATGTCCCCCACATGAATAGAAATGTAGATGAAGGCAAAGAATATGTATGTATATACCTGTACGTATGCATGTGTGTATGTATATATATTTCTGTATGTATGTATGTTGGCTTCTAACTGCCTAACTGCGTGTTTACGTAAAATGTCAATGCAGCGGCCGAGCTTTTTGCCTTTCCATCTGTATCTGTATTAGCATCTATACTTTTGTTTATTCAATTCTTTCAACCACACAGATGAAAGATAGTCAAAACGAGTAATTCATGTAATTATGATCTCAATTTCAATACAATTTGTGTCTTGGTCAGACAGCTGGTTGACTGGGCGTATGAATGGTTGGCTTTCCATATGATTTCTTTGCGATAATCAACAAAGTAGCGGCACGAACCGCCGCCGATTGTGGTAGACAAAAGTGAATAGCGAAACGAAAAACCAACGGCAAAACAACAAGAACAAAAAGAAAAGAAAAAACAATATGAAATTAACACAGATAATCGTCTTTCAGGCATAATCCAAGTCTTCATTCGCTGACTAACTAGCCGGACAGACGAACGACGATTCTGGTCTTTGTGTGTTGTGACAAGTGAGAAAGGGCCAAGCGTGGCGAACATGAAGTGACACGCTGTTGAAATGGCGATTTGGTGATACGATTGTCGGTCGGTAGCAACTGCGCATTATGGCCACCGCAAATGGCAGCAGAATTCCAAGTGCCTAAGCAAGTAGCTAAGCAACAGCAGGAGCAGCAGCAGCAGCAGGGAGCATCCTTTGCAATGGCCGTTATGCGTTGTGCGTATGCTTGGCTGGAGTTGTGATTTTTGTCGCTCTTAGCTTTTCGCCAGCGCTGATTTCATATAGCAAAAGCAGAGATTCATGAAGTTAGGCTAGCCAGACTGCTCTGAAAATATGAATATGTATATACGCACACATACAAAAACCCTATACATACGTATATGCATGCACATATACATACTCATATAAATAAATATAAACGAGCTTGCAAACCCTACGAATGATTTCAACGAGGGTTGCTTTTTTGCTTGCTGAGGTTGGCTGATTGGTTGAGCTCAGCGGCAGCACATTTTGTCAAGTGCCGTTCCACTTTTATTTGATGGAACATTTCGAAGAATTGAAATTTCTGCTTTACTTTTTGTTAGACGTTGATATTTTATTGAAGTTAACTACTCGTTCAATTTGATCATTCAAGTGCTGCGATAATCAAATACTCGGGCAATTACATATCTGGCAAGTTTTTGAGTGTTTCCAAATATTTGAGTGCATAAGAATACATTTTGGTTAGTTTTATGTTGAAGGAGGCAAATTGTTTTAATTTCAAAGTAGTTTTATTTAAGTATACCCAAGCCCGGCAAACACTGTTTTCACATTTTCACGAATGGTTCCAGGACCGAGCATGGTTTCGGCTCTGGTGTCTACGTGGAATCCAGCGGGACAAAACTGCACTTTGCACTAGGAATGTACGCGTCAGCTGTGTTTCAAGCGGAAGTCAATGATATTCAAGAAGCGATGAACTTTGTGGTGGAAAACATATGGAGAGGCAGATCTATATGCGTCTGCAGCGACAGCAAACCTGCGCTCATGGCTTTAGGTAGTCCTCCAACTACTTCAAGGGTAGTTGAGAGAAATAATATCCTGATGCTGGCATGGATGCCGGGACACGTGGTATCGCGGGTAACGAGACCTCTGACTCTTTAGCTAGGATGGGCTCTGAGACCCTTCTGCAGCCATCAAAGCCACGCTTAGCAAATGGGTAACTTCAACTTACAAGCGAGATTGGAACGCTGAGAGAGGCTGCAGATGAACAAAACTGATGTTACCTGTCAAGTCCGACCGACTATCGGAGATCCTCCGGCCTTCGCTCGAATCAGGCTTGTGGCCTTTGCCACTGATGTGTTAAGATGTGACCAACTTGGCCCCTTGACCAGGTCTATTCAGATTTCTGGGGGGGTCGGGTAGATTTCCAGAAAATTAAAAAGGGAGCTTGAGTGCAGTACAACGGGCTTAGTGTTGTCTTAGCGCTGCACATGCTAGCTACTTCCTTTCAGCTGTTAAAACTCACTCCTCTGGTGGCTTTTTGACTCGATCAAACAGAAAAATTTGGCAGGGAGCCATATCAGGTGGATTGATGATATGAGGCGGTTGGATGGCGGTTCTTGGTCAAAAATTCAGGGATAATGATGGCACTGTGCGATGGTGCGTTATCATGATGCAAAACCCACGAGTTGCTTAGCCACAAATCCTTTCTTTTTTAGCAAATTTCTACACGTAAACCTATCCATTGAGAGTTCGTATGCTCATCTATCCAAGTTTACGTGCCACTTAGATGATCTTTTGACCTTGTTTAGCCTGCTGAAAGCTTTAATAATCTCCCACATTGTCTCGCATATCTCTTTATGGATGAAATAAGCCATCCGAGTTACAGTGGCTTCAATGTATGCGGTGATTAGGTATATTTCAAATAAAATAAGACTGACAAGATGTGGAGGTCATCACTTAGGATCATCACTAGGCGCACGGATCAAAGAATCTTTGAGCCCAATGTCAAGTCAGCTGTCTTATATGGAAGCGAGGTTTGGAACACGTCTAAGCGTGTTCATACAAGATTTTATTAACAGGAGCCTAACACTGTCTCCAACAATAATCTTTGGGCTAGAAGACCTTTTTTTAATTTTCCAACAATAATCTTTGGGTTATGACCAAACATGCTTCTGTCCGCCTAGAAATTCGGCGTCGGAAGTGGAAATGCATTGTCATTACTTTACGAAAACTCAGTGCAGACATCTTCAAAGCTGCTCTTGACAGGAACCATGAAGAAAGTAGCAGGTGCGGCAGATCATCCAACATACGGAGGCGACTAGTCGAAGCAGGCCCGTTACAAGCAGACCGCTAATGGCGACCTTTTTTTAGTCTCCTTTTAGACTTACATATACTCGTATACCTCATCCAAGACTCTTCTAGTTTGTTGATTCCTTCCGAATAATAGGATTGGTCCAAGCCTGAAAAATAGTCATTCGTTGCTGTCATCACCTCCTCGTTTTCCCCTCCAACCATTTCTTCAAATGGGGGAACAAATATAAGTCCGAGGTATTCGAGGGAGTCTAGTCTGGAGAAAAGGGCGGATGTGAAACCAGTTTGAACCATACTTCCATTAATTTTGCGAACACAACTGCTGAAGCGTGCGCTGGTGCGTTGTCGTGATGCAAAAGGAAAATCACTTGACTTCCTCGCTGGCCTCGATCTGGCAGAAACTTAGTGTATGTTCTCTCAAGAGATGCTACTAACTAAACAAGAACTCGATAAGCGCCAGTAGTGCCATCTCTCTGCCTTTACACGGACTTTTAAAACGCGCTTCATGTTTTGGTTGCATTAGTTTCTCGTCTTAGCCAGAGTGGCTAGTACTAACATCTTCCGCTTCCTTCTTATATTTTCAGCTGCCACACTCTTATCTTATACACTATTTAGACTCATTAGACAGTGCCCTGTTTTCATGCAAACCACTTAATCTACGGGCAGACGATCAAGATAGGTAAACGGATAGACATTTCTCATCAGAGGAATTAATCTTTCATTTATTCAAGCTGTAATCCAAGGCCAGACTAAAACATGGATTACGATGTTGCAGTCTCGAATGTCTTAATTGTTTTTTGGAGTTCTCAAATTTTCAGCCTAACTCCACTTCTACCGCAAAAAAAACAGAAATTCGGGAGATTTAGTTGTATTGATTGCAATTTTACTTCCGCATTTTGAATGAACCCAATAAATGCCAAAACACACTTAAGCCCCTTTCAAAAAGGCAACACACAATCGCCTTCTATTCTGGACACTCAACCGTAAAGGACGTAAAGTGTGCGTGCGCTACAACTAAAAGCCAACACTGCGTCGCGCTTTTTTTGAGTGTTTCTGTTAACAATTGACATTTGTGTCAGATGACAAATAAATATCGCAAAAACCGCAAAAAAAAATTTATATGGAATATGGAAAGAAGATGAAGCCAAATGAAGCAAATGAATAAAATCACAGCGATCAACAAGCGATGATAAGGGTTACCACCGCTGCCGTATGCCGTATGAGCAGAAGCACAAGCAGGAATGATTTGTGAACGAGCTCCTCAATAGGTTTTTGTTTTATACAAAATGTTGCTTGTTTTTGTTCTTGCTTTTGGTTTTGAACACCAAAAACGGCTGCTTCCTGTAAAACGCATCCGGTCTGTATGGACACGGACACACAAATCACGACAATGCAACACATTGCATTTGGTGTTCATCATGATAGCAATGACAACACCAATAACAACAGTGGTGCTAACAAAAACCATGTTGTCCAATATTTTTCGAACTGATATCAATAAATCGTTGTCGATAGTTGCATGCATACAGCTGTGTTCAAAATAATAGAAGCCCGTATGCCAATTATATTCAATCACAATTTTTTAGGCATGTAATGCACTTTTTAGGGGTACTTCTAGCGGGATTCCACAAGTCATATACGAAACATTGTCTTGAAGTAGTTAGGTTAGGTTAGTCAGGTTGCTTGCCTAAGACAAGACACTCGATAGCCTTAATACCTGCATTTGATTTCCATCCCCTAAGTTGCTAAAACCACTTAGATAATTTTAAGAAGGTAACTAGTCCCTCCAGTGAGTACTTTTGCAAATTTCTCCGCTCTTCAAAGAAATAATCGCCCAGATATTTGCACGCCCGTCAAGTTCAGAACATTCACAGAGGAGGTCAATTTGTTCTTCATTCCTTCCTTATGCTCATTATGAGGTACACCCTTCCTACTGGCTAGGATGCCAATAGTGCAGTCATCCGTTTTAACACCTGTGAGGACGCTAGTAGTTGATGTGTGGAATCTAAGCAGATATTTTGTCCTTTTAAGATTCAGTTTTGGCCAAAGCGTTTTGGAGACCCTGCAGTTAGTAGTCAGAGACCACCTTCTTGGTTTCTGCGATTGAAAAATAAATAAATGATTGGCGCGTACACTTCTGTTAGGTGTTTGGCTGAGCTGCTCCTCCTATTTGTGACGTGCGTCTTGATGTTGTTCCTCAAATGGAGGGACCGACAGTTTTAAGCCGACTCCAAACGATTGATATTTTTTATGAGAGGCTTTCCGCGATTACGCTCAAGTCAAGCGCTGTGTATAGTTCGTTTAGAAGAATGCTTATGTCCTCTGTCACTCGCTGAAGGTCAAGCTCAGAACCTTTCCTTGCGCACTCATCCGCTCGTTTATGTCCCCACACTCCAGGATAGCCAGGAACCCAAAAAAATGTGGTGTTGTGTTGTTGGATAAGCGAGACGAGGAGGTAACAAAAATGGTAATGGTATTTTTCTATAGCGTAGATTTCTTGGAAGACGGGAGTCTAAAGGAGCAATTTACGGATATTAGTTCCGAGTACACTCCCGATCTACTGCTAGTGCCCATCTTTGAGGCAAGTGGTTGCTATGATAATATTTGTACATATTCATTTCTGTGGGTGTGAGCTACAAACTATTGGAAGAATCCGGAGAGATCCGTAGAATACGGCGGATGCTGAAGAACCTCGAGCTCTTGGAGTGCGGTCGACGTGTGCCACATGGGGCTTGGTGTTGTTGTAAAGGCGTATGATTTAACCATATCGATCAGGTATTTTCAGTCAAATAGCCTCATTCATGCGTTGCAGCTAGGCAATGTAGAGCTCCTTGTTGACCCTGACATTGTTTTCGAGCATTTCCAAGTGCACCATGCTCTCTAGGCCGGGTCGATTTGTAGGGAGGCAAAAAAATCGCCCATTGCTCTGTGAAAATCATATTCTAGGGATCAAAATAAGAAACTTTGCCGAAGGAACTGTACCTCTAAAACGAATTCTGATGTCCCCCAATTTGGGTCGAACTTTTTAGTTTCTTCTCTCATGTAAAGGCCAAAAATGGTGATATTTTGAAATTATTGTATGGGGAACCCCCTAGGGGAGTTCCAGGGGGTGTGCCACTGGCATGGGTGGATCGGCCGTCCAAAGTTAGTGGGGGTTGGACATACATTTGGACTCGATTGGATCACTCTAAATGGGTCAAAGTGGGATTTTTCGTTCGACGCAAATTGGGGGACATCAGAATTCGTTTTGGAGGCATGGTTCCTTCGGCAAAGTTTCTTATTTTGATCCTTAGAATACGATTTTCACAGAGCAATGAGCGATTTTTAAATCGACCCGTCCTAATGCTCTCCCAGTCCCACCAAACACAAACATCATGATCTCCTTCGGATGAAAATCCAGCTTCACTCTCGGCTTTGGCGTATCTCCTGGAGCCACTTACTCCTTTCTTTATTTCATATTGATCTTTCTCATCTTCCGTGACGATTTAGTTCAAAAATCACTGTTTATGACTGAGAGTGGCTCGATAGCGGGCGAGATGCTGAGAAGCAATTCGAACGCGACTTTCTTTGTTTATTTCGTTGAGATTGTGAGAGCCTTAGACTCCCAATTTTTCGGTAAATCCCACTGAGACTCGTTTTATGACCACAGTTCATTTTTCCCCCCAACTCACGACTGGTTTGGCGACCTTCAAAAGTGATTTGAGGCGTTCTTCATCGAGATCTTCACGTTCTCTGGGATACGCGCAGCTGTCACTGTTTAACAAGTTCGAGAAGTGCTGCCTCCATAATTTAAGCACACTATGGAGGTCCGTCACCAGATTGTCGTCTTTGTTCTTACAGGAAAACGCATTGGCCTTTCAACTTTGTGCAAGTCCCCGAACTTTCTGATAGAATTTTCGGGCGTTCTTCCTATAGGCCAGCATCTCAAGCTTCTCTCTTTCACGTATTTCTGCCTCTCGTTTCTTCTTTCGGTTAATACGTTTCTCTTCCTTTTTTCAGCTCCCCGTCTTGTGTTACACTCCAATTTTGAACATTATTGCATTATTGAGTTTTTGTATTCAAATATTTGTTATTCTTATTTTGCTTAATACGAGGGGTGCCTTTTATATGTAGGGATTAGAGAACAAAAACAAATTTTAATCATCGAAAATCACTTTATTGTTTTTCAAAATATTCTCCATGAAGATCTATACACTTTTGCATGCGTTTGAACCAATTGTCGAAGCACTTTTGCCACTCCGAATGAGGTACCTCCAAAACAAGGATTCTGAATGCCGCAACCGCTTCTTCAGGTGTCGAAAAACGTTGACCTCTCAGTTTGTTTTTTACGTACGGGAATAAAAAGAAGTCATTCGGTGACAAGTCAGGACTATACGGCGGATGACCCATTAATTCGATGTTTTGGGTGCTCAAAAACGCAGTTGTTTGAGCCGATGTGTGAGAGCTCGCATTGTCCTGGTGAAGAGTGATCCGTCTTTGGCGATTGGTTTTCCTAATTTCTGGGAAGACAACTGGCAAACAAATGGTTGTGTACCACTCAGAATTTAATGTTCTGCGTTATTCTAGTGGAACGGTTGCGACATGTCCAGTTTTTCCGAAAAAACAGGCGACCATTTGCTTGGAAGTGCTTCGTGCGCGAACAACTTTTGTTGGATTTGGCTCATCTTGAAACACCCATACAGTCGACTGCTGTTTACTTTCGGGCTCATACGCGTAAATCCATGATTCATCACTGGTCACGATGTCATAGACGTGTTTCGAAGCCCCGCGATCGTATTTTTTGAGCATTTCCTTCGCCCAATCGACACGAGCCGTTTTTTGAGTGATTGACAAATTGTGTGGGATCCAACGCGAACAAATTTTTTTGACAGTCAAATGTTTATGCAATATTGAATGTATGGTTTTCGGAACAACAACTGATTTTGGACGACCTTCACGAAATTCGTCTTGGAGTGAGCTACGACCACGATTGAATTCACCAAACCATCGATACACACTGGTCCTTGATGGAGCTTCATCGCCAAAAAATGAATTAAGTTCATCCATGCAATGTTGCTGAGTTAATCCACGTCGAAAGTTGTAAAAAATAATCGCACGAAAATGTTCACGATTTGATTCCATTTTTGGACCGAGATGAATCTTTTAAGTTACTGTAAACAACCCAAATAGCGCTGGTATTTAAAAACGTTCTGAGCACGTAAAAGCCAAGAAATGTCAAACTTTGCTATACAGCTGTCAGTTGCCAGATTGCAACACCAGGGTTGCCAAATCCCGACATATAAAAGGCACCCCTCGTATTAATAAAAAAAATTAAATGTATGGAGATACTGTATGAAATGAACAATTTGTGGTAAAAAATTACTAAATAAAATTTAGTTTTGTTTAATAAATAAGCATTTTTGTTTTTGTTTGTCACTCCTATTATTTTGTACACAGCTGTACACACATACACTTGTAAATGCGTATGTATGAGCATATGTATGTACACATATTGATGAGCCTTGATTTGTTGCAGCAGCCGTCATGCAACCAGCCAGCAGCACTACAACCAACATACGCATTTACGGTGCTGCACATTCATCCTCTCGCAATAGTTCGATAGTGGCAGACGATCATAGACAAGCGCATAGGCATGTCAACCAGCCAGCCAGCCAGTCCCAGACATTCCGCCATTCTGGCATAATTATTTCATTATTCTCATTTGTTCCATTGGCATGAATCTGCTTACAACTGCGTCATCATCGATTATCACTTGGCGGTCATCTTAATTGTGTGGCACGCAGCCTCCCGATATTTATGTCTATCTCTTACTGTCGCTATATTTGTATCTGTCGATTTGTCGATTGGTTGTGTGTCTATCTCGTCGCCTTGCCACGTCTGGCCTGGCCATTTGTCAAATTGTTTGTTTGTGTGTGCGTATGTTTTGTCATCTTGTGTCGCACTGCTGATGGGCATTGTCGCTTCTGCCAATTTCGATGTCACACTGCCACCACCAGCATAGCGTTTGCCTTGTTGTTGGCCATGCATCGTCTTCGTCTTGCTCCATGCATTCCTGCTGCTGCACACTCTTCATCCTTGAGTTGATTACGCAGAGATTTGTTGTTGATTAAAATGTGATTTATTGCTCTGTTTATGCAGTCGAAGAATAGAAAAATTAAGTTGGTTGGAAGAATGTCTTCCTTGCTGCCGAATATGTCCAAAGATATAGTAGCATTATTTGTTGGTGCATTCCATATAATAAATGTGTAGGTTACACATTCTAAGCGTGCAATTATGCGAGTATTCCAGAGTGATTGTGAATTCAATTAGTCTTCAAGGAACACTTACACAGAACTCATTTACATAAGTATGTGTGTGTGTGTATGTGTGTTTCAATTCATTTACTCATTTATTCATTTATTCATTCATATGCGTCTCTATCGATGTATTTATCTCTTTGCTTCTGGGTGTGCCGGTTATGATGCGTAAATTCCAGAGAATTTTGATTTGATTCAATCAACGTGAGTAAAAATGAGTTTTGTAGACTAATTTTTCTTGATCTTGGAAGAAATTTATGCATGAAAAAATTGTAATTGCCGTGCATTGCCTACCTTACATTTTTTTTCACAAAAATGATAGTGGAACTAGGGATCATCGTTTAAGTAGTCCGGGAGTACTCCTTTGCGGGTGCGGTATTACTCACTTTTACAAACCGTACTTCTGTGTATGAGGATGTTATTTTGTATACCCCGTTTTTACTTTGCCTGTCCTTAAAAGCGCGAGTAATGGAAAAACTCCTTTCACCTGACGAACGAAAAATGAAACGAACAAATTTACATTTCTCCCAGCCGAGCAATACAGGCATTTTGGAGAATATTCTCAAAAACATTCCGAAATAGTTGTTGTTGTTGCAGCAGTGGTTGAGTGATTCTATTGAAAAAATCCTAATAAACGACTAGCGCGATTTTACTACCACTGTTCTCGTGTGATTCCTTGGTTTTTTTTCCATTTTGCGAGCTTCAAACTTCTTATCTCCACGCCTGAGATTTCATTAATTTGCTGCAGGAAAGGCTTACTGAAAGAGCGAAGTTACTGCTCCAGCTAGAACTGGACATTCGCATAAATAGTAGAAAGGACTTTCTTTCACCCTTCGATACATTTCTGACCTAAGAAATCTTATCTTTAGCGGCAGATATTCGATGCTGTGTTTGCCAAAAACTTATCCAAGAAATCGCCTTATCCTCAAAACAACCTCAAAATAATGATCCGAACAAGGCACTTTTACTGCCTGGAGATAGCAGAGATGCTCACATGACGAGCATCGTTTTTAATTTTCTTAACATTTTCGATGCTTTGAATAAGAACCGTAATGGAGCAATTAGTGATGGGTCAAGGGTAAATATAGAGATTGGCCGAGCTTAGATTTTTAATGCCGAACCGGAAATTTAAGGATTCAAGTAATAAATTTACAGAAATATTCAACCAAGGCACAGCTCTTTGTTGGCTGAAGCTAAACCGAAATCGAACTGAAATTTTGTGGCCGAAGCCGAGGTTCGGTTGTTCTCTAGTAAATATCCAGCCTATAAATTGAGTAATTAAAGGTAAATACTCAGGTATTCATCCTAGTTTTTACTTGAGTATTTCCTGAAACTGTAGGGATAAATCATAAATAAGAAAATTTCAATTATATTAAAAGACATTTAAATATTTCTGGTAGAAAACCAAGATCGTAAATTACACTGTGGTACAAAAAAAAAAGTTGCAAAAAAACTTTGGATCGGACATGGTGAGGGTTGTAGCTTATGAAAAACTGAAAAGAATGGTATAGGAGAAATTTCCAATACACCCACAAAATCTCATTTTATGGCCATAAAACCGTTTTTCAGTAGGTTGATGTGAAGAATAACTCCTAACTTCGCCAATTTCCATCCGATTTCGAATTTGCTTTTTTAGTTCGAAAGAACAAAAACAAGCCTTTTTGACAGTGTGTTAACATTT
The DNA here is from genome assembly GCA_037575425.1 of Anastrepha fraterculus. Taxonomy (NCBI): domain Eukaryota; kingdom Metazoa; phylum Arthropoda; class Insecta; order Diptera; family Tephritidae; genus Anastrepha; species Anastrepha fraterculus. The sequence goes on along the minus strand of JAYXIM010005268.1, from coordinate 76,704 downwards.
TTTCTGAAATGACAACTGACGAGACTGTAGACGGAAGTATTTGGAATTTTTTTATTTTTTCTCTATTTTTTCGACTTTGACATAATTTTTACGATATTATCCGATATTGAGGATTTTTTTCAGTACACCACTGTTATAGTAAATTTAATTTTGCGTCGAATGAGCTATATTTGACTGTAATTGAATTAAAATTAATGGAGTTGTGTGAGTTTTAAGATTTTAGTTTTTTTTTTTTTTACTAATTTGGTATGTAGGTATAACTTACGCTAAATGGGAATAAGGACGTGTTTTGATGCGTTATTATCGATACGTAATATTTATTGGAGTGTATATGTATACATAAGAGTACACTGTACTGCATACAACAGAACTGGTTAGAACTTACGAAAATATCTGACATATTATAGCACATTTTTTTTTTCAATAGAAATATGAAAAAGCTCCCAAGTGTACCAAAGTTCACACTGTACATTGATTAACAAAAGAAGTTTGTTATTATAATTTAACCTTATTAAAACGTCAAAGTTTTATTGTTTGTTTCATTGAAATTCAAGAGATATAAATCAAAACGTTGCCAGAAAAGTCGAATTTCTCAATATTCTCCGATGATGTGGCATCATCAGCCTTATCATAAACCAGATGATTGTTATTTTTATAAAACGGACGTAAACGGTCATCATTATAAAGCTCGAAAGAACATAAAGTATGCTGATGTTGCAACTGTTAAGAACCCCGTAGTCTTGGACGATATGATTGACTCAACTGCAGGAACTGAAGGAAGTTCAACTCATTGCTGATGATGATCAAACTGATAACAATAAACCTGATGATGAAGAGTACTTTCCGTCTGGTTCTAAGTCTTCAGAACGAGACATTGTATCAAATTCAGATTTTCAGGATCTTTCTCGTGATTTACTTCTATCGGGAAGACAATCTGAAACGCTCGCTTCTCGATTTAAGCAATGGAATTTAGTTGATGACGACTTCAGATGAATGATGATGATCGAATTTCTTACAGAGAAGTATTCAAAACTGATGAAGAAATGACAAATGTACCGTACCATACTAAACTCCAAAGGGCCGTTTCCAATGCATTTTTAAGTTTGGAACCAGTGCCGTTGTGTACTGCACCGTACCATACCGTACAGTGCTGCACTGCACAATACTCCAATAAATATTATGCGTTTATAATGACACTTGTTATTATTTTCAGGCTTCGAAACGCATACCAAATCTCGTAGTAAAAAAAAGAAAAAATCTTAAAACCCACACAACTCTATTAATTTTAATTCAATTACAATCAAATATAGCTCATTCGACGCAAAATAAAATTTACTATAACAGTAGTGTACTAAAAAAAAACCCTCAATATCGGATAATATCGTAAAAATTATGTCAAAGTCGAAAAAATAGAGAAAAAATAAAAAAATTCCAAATACTTCCGTCTACAGTCTCGTCAGTTGTCATTTCAGAAAAAATGTTAACACACTGTCAAAAAGGCTTGTTTTTGTTCTTTCGAACTAAAAAAGCAAATTCGAAATCGGATGGAAATTGGCGAAGTTAGGAGTTATTCTTCACATCAACCTACTGAAAAACGGTTTTATGGCCATAAAATGAGATTTTGAGGGTGTATTGGAAATTTCTCCTATACCATTCTTTTCAGTTTTTCATAAGCTACAACCCTCACCATGTCCGATCCAAAGTTTTTTTGCAACTGTTTTTTTTGTACCACAGTGTTATTGGTGTTGGTAGATTATGTACAATCTTGTAATCTTGTTTAAAATTAAATGCCAAAATGTCCACATTTCACTTAAAAGTAAAATTACGTAAATATCCGGCCATAAACCCAGTAATCTCATCATTTTATGAGGCTCTACCAATTTTTACTACAAAAACACTCTCATAAATAAAGAAAATAAAGTTTTATAAGTAACTTTTATCTTTCGATAGAAGGAGGCGCAAAATTAATCATCCATTTTTAGATTTGAATAGCTGTTTAGGCCACACCCTAATATCTAATAAATGTTTAGCCACTCTAATGGTAACTGCGCCTACCGTTACGACTGTTTCTAACCACCGTTTCCAGTCGCTGCAAGGTGAAGGCCGTTAACCTTGGCATTTCCCCGCCGAACAGTTAAAACGTTACCGTGTTAAACGCTGTTCGGCGAGGTTACTTTCGCCTCAATTTTTATTTTAACTTTCACTGCGATTTGTTAAAGGCAAGGATCAGGACGTGTCAGGCAGAGGTAACTAAAATTACATATAAATATTTCTATTTTATATTAATAATAAATAAATAACACCGAGTCGTTACATATTGTACGATACATATTTTATATCGACATACATATTAAGAAATAATAAGAATAAATCATAATAACTGACCACTGACACGCTTTTGTACTTTTCTTATATTCCTTTAAAATATATGATCGGAGCGACCGTGGAGACTCCACATTTTTTAACCGCTCATTGCGTCGCACTCCGATGATAACACGGTCCTTCTTACCTACAAGAAGACAAATCACGATGGCCGACATCAGAATGAAACAACGATGGAAGAGAAAAAGGTAAAGGTATATTCAACAACAAAAATCAATTTCAGCGATATTCTTGATCGTTTTTCCAATTTGCCAAGGGCTTTGAGAGTTTTATGATATATTATGAGATTTTTTCAAAGAACCCACCCTTATACGAAGATTGCATTTCAAGCAAAGTCTTGCTTAATTTCACCTGATGAAATTAAAGCAACGACACAACGCTTAATCATAAACAGTCAAAAGCAATATTACGGTGGAGAATACGCGAAATTGAAACAAAAGAAAAGTAAAAAGTTGACAAAAGGTGAGATATTGCCCCTCAATCCATTCCTCGACAAAGATGACATCATAAGGGCAGGCGGTCGTCTGGGCGCATCCCTCAACTTATTATATATATAGCGAGCGTCATCCTATTATCCTTCCATAAAATAGCAGGTTATCACGCCTTATAACCAAATTCATTCACGAAATATCACGAAATCAGCTGATGTTGCGTTTAATTCGAACGCAGTACTGGATTCCGCGAGTTAAAAATATAATCCGATCCATCATCCATAATTGTAAGATCTGCACGATCTATAAAAAACGATCGCAAACCCAACTCATTTGAATCCTTCCTCAGGTACGCACCACCTTTTCGCGTGCTTTCACTAATACAGGTAGATATAGATTTCGCAGGTCCATTTGACATCAAAAGCTTCCGCGGCAGAGGATGTCGCATTTCCAAAGGCTACGTCTGTCTATTTATTTGTTTCGCCACCAAACCCATTCATTTAGAGGCCACCAATGACCTAAGTACCTTTCTAGCAGCCTTCTCGAGATTCGTTGCTAGACGAGGATGTCCAAAAAATGTTTACTTCGACAATGGTACCAACTTTGTAGGAGCTTCACGATCTTTACGATCAGAATTTAAAGCGTTTATTGCGGATGCACGCAATAACACGCTTTCAAAATATGCCCACCAGGCATTAACATGGCACTTCATACCTGCAGCAGCCCCTCATATGGGCGGACTGTGGGAAGCAGGTGTGAAAAGCTTCAAAGCCCACTTCAAAAAGATTGCCTCTGGTCTGAAATACACTTTTGAGGAGTTTAATACCCTCTTATGCCGAATTGAGTCCTCTTTAATGACGACAAGGTCCCCTACCTTGATGTTAGGTTTTTGATGTTTCCACTTCGTGCGTTTTTGTAAATCGATGAGGAATTCCCTTTTCCATCGTTTGCCAAAGGTTTGATGGAGGGCCTTCAATTTCTGCCACCGATTCACAATTGAGGCAGGATTCTCGCTGGTTTCTACTAAATAAAAAAAAATGATTTTGAGGGATGAAAATTTTTATTTCGACCTTTACGCGCTCCAGCTGACTAATTCACAAATGCCAAATGGGATTGATGCACAACGCCATTTGCGAAAATTATATTGGATATGGGAATAAGTTTCCGTCCTTTCTTAGCCAATGTTACGAATTATTTGAACAATTAAATAATACAAGGTATTACGTGAAGTATACGCCATTGGAAGCTACAACTCTACGTTTTTCAAACGTTCATCAACAAAAAATGGTTACAAATTTAGTCTTCAAAATAATAGCCATCGCTAGCGGCACATTTTTCCCATCTCTCAGGCAATTTGTGGATGCCGCGCCAAAAAAATTGGCCCTCTTTGGCCGCAAACCAATCATCGAGCCATTTTATGGCTTCTTCGTGAGAATTGAAGCGCTGCTCAGAAAGTGAGTGGCCCATCGATGCAAACAAATGATAATCGGAAGGCGCCAAGTCTGGTGAGTAAGCGGTTCCCAATCGTTCGTCTCCACCAATTCCCGGGTCGCTCTTGTTCGATGTGGCGGTGCATTGTCACTCAGAAAAATTACTTTGTGACGCCGATCGGCATATTCTGGGCGCTTTCGTTGTATAGCGCTGATCAAGTCGGCCAATTGTCATTGGTAGCGTGCATCGTCAACTGTTCACCTGTTTTAATACCTCGTACCAAATCATGCCACGCTGATCCCAGAAAACACACAGCATTGTCTTGCGGCCGAGGCGATTAAGTTTGGCCGTTGTGTTTGGCTTGAGGCCGGGCGGATCGTTTACACTTGGGATTGGAGAAATACACCCATTTTTCATCACTCGTAACGATTCGATGCAAAAAAGACTTTCTTTTGAACCGAGAGAGCAGCATTTCACAAGTGGTTTTTCGGTCCTCTTGCTGCCTTTCAGTCAGTTCATGCGGCACCCACCTTCCGACCTTTAAAATCATGCCCATGTCTTTCAAACGTTTGGAAATGGTTTTTTGGGTCACTCCCAACTGCTCTGCTATCATTTCTTGCGTTTGACCATCATCTTCATCCAACAATGCTTGCAATTCGGCGTCCTCAAACTTCTTCGGTGGCTGGCCATGGTCCTCGTTCTCCACGCTAAAATCACCACTTCGGAATTTTTCAAACCACATGAAGCACTGTGCTCTACTTAGAGCATGCCCACCATAAGCTTCTATAAGCATTTGATGAGTTTGAGAAGCGTTTTTCTTTAAATGATAACAGAAAATCAACGATGTCCGCAAATCGTAGTTTGAAGGCACGAAATTCGACATTTTTAAAAGCGACAAAAATGCATTGTTGTCTGAAACGTAGCAAGCAATGAACTGAATATTGTTGACAGATGACAGACGAAAAAAAACAAGACTTTTGGGAAGGTTTAAAAATACTCTTAGCGACATCTGTGGACTAATAACTGAAAGTCTCATTTCATAGGTATATACCTGGTACTTCATCTCTCAGGCCGCATACGGATTCCTCTGACAAAAAAATCGAGTTGTTTTGACGTGATCCATTCATTGAACCAGTTTGCGATGCTCTCGTAAGAAGTGAACCGCTCTCCAATAAGGGCTGACTGCGTTGATCGGAACAGATGGTAGTCCGAAGGGGCAATGTCTGGGGAATACGACGGGTGGGGCAAGATTTCCTAATTTAATCCCTCTAAATATATCTTGACCGATTTAGCAAAATCAGTTTGTCATGCCCACCGTCCCATTCCGGCCTCTTTTCTTTGAGAGCTCGATTCAAACGCATTAGCTGCAGTCGGTACCGATCGTCAGTGATGGTTTCAGTTGCTTTAAGGAGTTCATAATAGATGACACTCTCCTGATCCCACCAGATGCTCAACATAACCTTTGAAGCATGGATTTTTTTCTACTGTCGATGGGCCTGGTTCACCTGGCATACACCACATTTTCAACGCTTAGGGTTATCATTATAGATCCATTTTTCAACACCAGTGAGGATGCGAAGCAGAAACCCTTTTCTTTTCTGCCGTTCAATAAACATCTCACACGACACCAGACGTCTCTCGATATCCCTCTTCTTCAATTGATGTGGCACCCAGTCACCTGCTTTCTGGACCGTTCCCATCGCGTGTAAACGGACGGTTGATCTGTCAACATCCAACTCTTTTGACGTTTAGACATATCATCAAGAGTTCCACATGCGTCTTCATCCAATAATTGTTGCAGTTGAGTATCTTCGAATTTTTTCGGCGCCCCTTCGCGGTCTTTATCAGTCAGGTCGAAATTGTCACTTTGGAAGCGTCGAATCCACTCTTTACAAGTTGTATTTGATGGTGTGTGATTACCGTAAATATTGATCAATATAAGACACGTTTCTGCTGCACTTTTCTTGAAAGGTGTTAATGGGGCATGACTTCCCGCAAATGGTGTTTTTATCGGGACGAATGGAGACATTTTTGACGACAGATAAAAATAATCTTTACGCTTCAAACGAAGGTCAACTACTGCGATCGAGACCTCACATACAAGGTTTGATTGAAAAGTAATGAGCCTTATTTTTTTTAAGCAGTGTTATTAAACCTTTTGGCTTATACAACTAATATTCATCAAAATAGGACCCTTGAGCGTCAATACACCGCTGGTAGCGGTCCTTCCACTGCAGGAAACATTTTTTAAACTCATCCGCCGGAATCGCGTTCAATTCGGCTATCACAGATTTTTGGATCGCCTCGATGGAGTCGAAACGCCTCCCCTTCAGCTTTCTTTTCATGCGCAGGAACAAGAAGAAGTCCGGAGGGGACAGGTCTGGGCTGTAGGGAGGGTGGGGAAGCACCGGAACCCCCATCTTGGTCAAGGCAGAGGGGCAGAGGAAGGCGGTGTGCGCCGGCGCATTGTCGTGATGAAGGGTCCAATTGTTGACGAGGTCGGGCCGAACCCGGGCGACGCGGTTTTTCAGCCGAAGGAGCACTTCTTTGTAAAATTCCGCGTTTACAGTGCTTCCTGGAAGTACAAACTCCTTGTGGACGATGCCTCAAAAGTCGAAAAAGATGATCAGCATGGTTTTGACCTTGGATTTCGACATGCGCACCTTCTTGGGTCGTGGCAACTGGCTCGTGTGCCACTCCTCCTTGAGTAGCCCAATGGTTTCGGTACTCGTTTTGTTTAGCTTTACGCAAAATTTGATCGAGTAACGTTGTTCCAACGATCCCTGCATTTTCGCCACAGCAAAATCCTAACACAATTTTAAAACAGCTTTCACGCGCGGAGCGATGTTGACTGCACCGCTGATGCCAGCGAACTGGGCTCGGTTTCTAGTGGAAAGGGAAGGTCCAACAATCATTTTCCCCCACCCGCCGATTCGGTTGAGCGCTTGGCAGACGCTCTGCGCGGGAAGGCTCATTACTTTTCAATCAAACCCTGTATGCACCTTTAAATCACCAGTATATTACCAGAGCGAACACAAAAATAGTAGCAGCAGCGACACCTCTTTTACGAGGGCGTAAACTTATTTCCATACCAAATAAATCTTCTGATAGAGTGATTAATTTTGCGCCACCTTGTGTTCACACATGCATATGTAATATACATACCTACATACTTGAAGATATGCGAATATTCGTGACAGAAAGATATGTTGTAGCTTAAAGGTTCTCTCTTTCATGTTTGACCGCTAACCTAATCGCTCTATGGCCAGATGACAAGCTGCACTTTAATTCCTTCAACTCAAAAGCAACACAATTAAAACCTTGTCATAAAGAAAATTTGTTACTTTATGCATAAATGTACAAATACTTTTGTTGGAATTCGCAACAAAACTCAAAGGTGTTAACTTTCAGGCGACTAATCCGCTAAAACGAGTTTTTTGTTGTCCTTCTTCCTTATCAAAACGCAAAAATCGCAAACCACTGAAAGAGCGCCGGCAACACAAAAACAAACAAAAAAAAAAACACACACATCAGCGCATACATCTTTTCAGTGGAAATGCATAGAAATTGAGCTGATTTTTCGCCAAGATATGAGTGCATATTAAAAGAATTTGAGCGATAAAAGGAAGTGCGAAGACAAGAAAGTGGCCGCAACATTTGTAAATAGTCAAAAAACATGTGTGGAGTGCTTAGATATGAGATCGAGATGTGTGTGGTTTGATAATTTGAATTTGCTTTTTTTCTATGCGTTTTTTTTTTATTTTTAATTTTATTTTATTTTTGCTCCGATTTACTTTGTGTGTATGCATGATTTGTTTTTTTTTTTATTTAAATTTATGCTGCGCACCTTTGAGCCACCTATTTGAAAAAACTTATTTCTCAAGTGCGCGTAGTTTACAGTAGCCATTGCAAGTAGACGTTTACTGAGGGAAAAACTAACAGTTGCGTCCAATTATAAAAAAAAAAAAAATACAAATTTTTATAACAGATACGCCACTGCGATAAAGAAGAGAAAACCAACATTTTAACGCTTCCAGGTCAAACACAAGCGCAGAAACAAACAGAAATCATAAGTAAATTGTTGATTATCTAAAACTGATAAGATCCAGTTGGAGCAGTTGAAGAGCTACAGAGGTATTGATTTTTATGTTGCCTGCTTTCGACTGCTTCACCTTCACCGAATCAGCATTTAACTTAAGGGAATGCAAGAATGACCTCCGCCGCTGCGTAAAATAAAAGCGTAACCGCGTAAAAATGTCTGTGGTTTTGCTGTAGTTGTTTAGGCTTTATGCTTATTCTGACCAATTTACATACACATCCATATGTAGATATGTATTTATGGAAAAACTAACACTTGTGCAATGCCAACAATTGTTCACTTTTTTTATTTCCTCAACTCTGGTTTCGAAAATAATTCACAGTTCATTTGACTCGTTAGTGATTTCAGTTTTTACTCAAAGTAGAATATTTCTGTTTAAAAACTTATCACCATCGCGCCACCCTCACGCATTTGTTCGGAATAAAGCCTCTTTAGTGCCTTCTGCTTATAATTGCTTCGTTGCATTTCTTTTCTCACTCTGGATAATTGCTAAATTATGTTGGGCTACTTTGCTTCGAAAAATGCAAGTCATCTTTTGGTTTTAGTTCAAATACATAATTTTCTATTACGCGTAAATTTTGTTTGCTTGTAAATTTTTTTTGTAATTTTTGTGTCTGATTTTGAAGTGTTATTTGTTGGTTGTTGGCGCCATGTAAATTTCGTTCTGGAGCAATCATACACAGGTGAGCTTTAAGGTGTATAAAAGAAGCAGTGACAGTAACCGAGTGACTTTGTGCATGACTACCGAAAGGTCGGTTACGGGTTGAATGTCAAATTAACAGAACTTTTTATTTGGAAGCACATACTCAATCACGATAACGGGTGATCAGATTGGAGGTACTTTTCCCAATAGTAGTTTTCTGACAGTTCAGGCATGACTACTGTCCAAATTTTTTTTTTTTTTTTTTAAACTTTATTTTGTATTCTGTCTATACTTACAATTCTTAGAAGACATTTTACAAATATTTGGTTATAGGCCAGTTCATTTGGGTGCGATTGAAGTCGATTTCGGTATTTACTGGTTACATTTTGTATTTCCTCTTTTACTGAAGGGATGTCTAAGTCCCGATGAATTTGGGCTTTTGTCACGTACCACGGAGCGTTGACTAGGGTGCGTAGAGTCTTGAACTGGAAACGCTGCAGGATTTCCAAGTTTGAATTTGACGCAGTACCCCACAGTACCTTGCAGTACCAGTATTCACTACACTAGGTGGGGTCAAGAATGCAATTTCCCTAAAATACCTTCGAATTGCAGATTGTAGATGGAGAGACCAGACGAAATGCAAAATCAGCAGAACGTTATGGCCCACCTACAACCTCAAGCAATTGTCGACATTAATAAACATGAAACGACGGGACACCTGTAGACTTACGGCAGTCATAACTGGCTTCTGGTCTATCGGAGAACAAGCCGCCAAAATGGGCATCCCTCACAACACATACTGTCATAGTTGTAAACAACCGGAGAGAAAGGAAACAATCTTCCATTTCCTCTGTGAATGCTCTACCCTATGGAAGGACAGAATGTTAACCCTGGGCTAACCGCTGTACGAGAGTCTCGAACAACTGTCTGGCTTAGACGTCAACAACCTAATAAGGTTCCTAAACTGCACAGACTGGATATAGTCCTGCTGCAAATAACTGTTAAACAATTTGGTAACGAGGATGTGGCAACAAAATGGTGCGGAAGCGCTAGTTGGATTCTGGATGAATCACCACTCTAACCAACCAACCAACCCCACAGTTGGATTCCGTAAGTCCAGACTGGTTTTATCACAGATTTGTAGATTATAAGTTTGTTGTCCATTGCGGTTTAGCAGCCAGTACATATTACGAAATATTAAACCTAGAGCTTTCCTTTTTGCAAAGATATGCGTTTTCCACGTAAGCCGTTTATTCAAATGAATGCCTAGATATGTATTTAGCACTATCACATTGCGGAATTGGAATACGGTTTAAGTTGATTTGTGAGCAGGTGGTTCTTTTTGTGGTAAAGGTTACGTGTTGAGATTTATGTTCGTTTACTTTCAACCACCAGCTCCGGAGCCATTTGGAGATTTTATTTATGCTTATTTGGAGCATAGAAGAGGCTTCTACGGGATCCACTGCTGTCGCCATAATAGCAGTGTCATCGGCAAAAGTGCCAGTTAGTACACTTTTTGTGGTTGGCAGATCGCGTGTAAAAATTTAGTACAGGATTGGACCTAATATACTGCCTTGTGGACTTCAGCTTTAATTGGTTGGAAATTGGAAATTTCATTTTCGTAATTTACGTAAAACATTCGTTGGTATACATATATATGATTTAAGGAGCAAATAGGTATTTAGTGGTAATTTCTTTTTTATTTTAAAGAGTAGGCCTTGGTGCCACACTCGGTTGAAGGCTTGTGATATGTCCAGGAAAACTGCTGAACAGATTTGTTTTCGGTCGAGCGCTGTTTGTATTTTTTCGACAAGTCCATGGACTTGCTCAATTGTCGAATGCTCATTCCTGAAACCAAACTGATGTTTCGGAATAATTTGTTTGCGTTCGATAAAAACCATTAAACGTTTAAGAAAGATCTTTTCAAAAACTTTTGACAGTATTGGTAGAAGACTGATAGGGCGATAGGATTTCACTTCATCGCCTGGTTTTCCCGTCTTGAGCACCATTTTAATTTCTGCTACTTTCCATTGAGCTGGGATAATGTTTCTGGTTAAGCACGTAATAAACAAATGGGTAATGAAATTATAGGGTTCAGGAGGTAGTTTTTTGAGAATTTCGGCCGTGATGTGAGCATATCCTGGTGCCTTCTGATCTTTTAGCTATTTAATAGTGCTAACTATTTCACTTTTGGTGAACTTCTGCATCGGTAGCTCCATTTGGTAGGGTTCGTTTAAAAAGGCAGCAACACTGCTGTCAAAACAAAGATCAGCTTCAGTATCGTTTGGTGTAAAAATATCTTTTAGATATTTAGAAAAAAGCTCAGATTTCCAACTGTCCAACTTAATACATAATTTTTTTAGTATTCATTAACATATCAATTCGATGAATTATATAACGAAAATCGACGCTCTGTGAAAAGGTTCCAACAAGACGGCGCTCCCTGGCATACAGCCCGTGGAACAATGGACTGGATTTATCTCTCGTCTCGGACCAGTGGATTGATCACCAAGATCGTATGATATCACACCTTTGGACTTTTATTTGTGTAGGTATGTAAAGCCTAAATGCTTTGTGGATAAACCAGCTTTGATGGATTGCAATCCAGCATTCAGCCAACGAAAGTTATTCAAGAGATACCGACCGAAGTCCTCCAGCGAATTCTTTGCAATCAATTTAGTGGTTCTTTATGCGAAAATTTTTGAGTTTTTTTTTATTTAAAGAAACCAAAATTGTAGGTAATTAAAAAAAAATAGTATAATTAAAAATAGTTTAAAAACGACCACTCTTGCACTTAAGGCTTGAGGTTATGTTTGAATATTGGATCTTCATCCCTCAACTCTTCTTACTACTTACTCCGATAGCCAAGCGGCTATTAGGGCCCTAGGCTCTATTATGGTGCATTCGAAACTGGTCAGGGAATGCCTGGTCTCATTCTCGATTGCATCAGAATTCTTCGACATAAAGATAATTTGGGTACCTGGTCACAGTGACATTGCAGTGCGCTGTACTCCTGGAAGGATGGGCTCTGCACCAACTCGGTGAGTGCTGGGCAAGTACACGAATGTGTAGGGTCGCGAAGTCCTTCTGGCCACGTTTGGATAGGAGGCATTCGAGGGATATCCTGGGGATGACAAAATGTCATCTCTCTCACGGGGCATTGTCCGCGAGGTATACATGCCGTGAGACTCGGAATTACTTCGAGTCCTTTTTGCGTCAGCTGTATGGAGGATGAGGTGGAATCCTCTCAGCACCTCTTTCTTAGCTGCCCAGCTCTCGCGGAACTAAGGTTCAAGCATCATGGGTCTCACTTCTTTTCTGCGCCTGCTGATATAGCAGGTGTTGATAACAAAACTCTGATGAACTTCATCAGCAGCAAAAAGACAAAAAGACCGCAGACTAGTCACCGTTCATAGTTCACAAACACTCCCCATTCCCCACCCCTTTTTCTTTCGTCCTATCGTCCTTTTCCTTCACCTCTTTTCACCCCTCTTGCAATGGTATCACAAAGGATGAACCAAACTTTTTTCCTCCAAGTGGGCCCTACTCTCTGGGCAACCATCACTACCTAACCTAACTCTTCTTACCATTTAAAAACTTTTTAAAAATTTGAAAAAACCTTTGCATTTAGTGAAAACGAATTAAAGCTATAGAGGGGTATTCATAGTAAAAATAAACAAACAAAAAACACGATAATGACCTTTTTGAAAAAGAAGTATCTTATCCTCTTACATACAGTTTTAAGCCAACTCCGAAGGGCAGATATTTTTTTATGAGGAGCTTTTACATAGCAGAAATACATTCACTCGGCGGTTTGCATTGCCTGCTGATAGGCAATAGGTATTAGAAAACATTTCTTCTATCAGTTTGCTATTTCATGCACGGAGATTCGAATGTACGCACTCCCGAATGGTAGTCACGCACGAACGCATTCGGTTACGGCGGCCGCTGTATGCTGAGAAGATTTCAGTGCTGATTCTTATAAATTTTAATGTTTTAAAAGTGCAAATATATATCATTTTTTGCTCCTTTTGAGGTAATGCAAGAATATCGGACCTTCTTCTCTCAACTCTACTTAACGTTTAAGAAATTCTTATAAATTTTAAAAAGTCTTCGAATTTAGTGAATATGAGGTGTAATTATACAGGACCGTTGAGGTAAATCCGGAAAACATTTCGAAAGCTCTGGAGCAGTAGCGTTAAGTCTAAAACCGCTGATAAAGGGACATGCTTTTAGTATATTGTTTCCTGATTGACATTGGAGTGTCGGAGTAAGTGCTAGTGAAACGATGAGTCGAGAGCAGGACAGAAGAGCTGCGATACTGGAGTCACTTCGCGCCGGAAAAAGCCCTAAAGAGATAATTGAGTGGTTTGGTTACAAAAAAACGCAAGTTGTGAAACCCTGGATGGACCGCGTGGCTGCTGGAAGAGAATATGTGTTTCAGCAGGACTCCGCACCTGCTCACAAGGCAAAGAAGACTCAGGCTTGGCTCCAGAATAACCTACCCTACCACTGGTCACCAGATTTTTGGCCACCTTTAAGCCGATACTGCAATCCCATTGATTATTACGTGTGGGCACAGTCGAGGAAGTGATGACCACAATGGACAAAGAGGAGGTAGCTCGCGCATATGGGCGCTTTAGGTCCCGGCTGGAGCAGGTAATTGCACGAGATGGAGGTTACATTGAATAATTTTCAACTATGATATGTGTACTCACATTATGCAAAGTTAAGTGCAAATAAAATTATTTTTGAGTAAATATCCAATGGTTTTGTTTTGAAGTTCATCATTCCGGATTTACCTCGACGGCCCTGTAGTAAAAACAAACAAAAAAAAACAGATAATAGAGAAGAAACCATAACAACTTTTTTTAAAAACGAAAAGCTGGGGTTACCATTTAATCCCCATTGAAGAAGCTGTGGGGACCTTCCACAGAAGTAGACTGTAGAGCATTTTCTCTGTAAATGCCCAGGTTTGGCAGCTAGACGACTAAGGTCACTTGGAGCTCCTTTCTTCGACAGCACACAATGAAGACAATTTGTCGCACGCTTACATAGTTCTGTCTTATTCTTCTTCTAGATTGTCGCTATAAACGCTTACGCGATTTCGGCCAAATTTAACGTAGCGCGCCAGTCGTTTCTTTCTCGTGCTAACCGGCGCCAGTTGGACACACTAAGTGAAGCCAAGTCCTTCTCCACTTGATCTTTCCAATGCAGAGGAGGACTTCCTCTTCCTCTGCTACCACCAGCTGGTACCGCTTCGAATACTTTCAGAGCCGGAGCGTTTGTATCCATTCGGTCGATATAACCTAGCCAACGAAGCCGTTGGATCTTTATTCGCCACGCTCTGTCTATGTTGCCGCCAAGATCATTCAGCTTATCGTTTTATCGCTTACGATACTCGCCCTTGCTAATGTGCAAAGGTCCAAAAATCTTGCGCAGAATCTTTCTTTCAAACACTCCAAGTGTGTCCGCTTCAACGGATGTTGTCACCGTCCAAGCTTCTGCGCCATGCGTTAGGACGTGCCTTATAAAATGTTTGTTTTGTTCGTCAATAGCTCCGGTGGATTTCAAGGCTGACATTGCTATCGATGTTAATGCTGGTTTCTAGATTGTCGAAGTTTGTTGTAACCTCGAAATCATAACCGTCAACCGGCAAGTGCGCCGGCTGTTTGTTTGATAACAGGAGGTACATCGTCTTGGCGTTGTTCACCACCAGACCCATTGGCCTTGCGACGACTCGGAGAGGTCCTTTAAGCATGCTTTAACAAGACCAAAATGTGGCGTAGGAGCTGGTGAATGCACCTTACCAGCTTCTTGCCCCTATGTTTGATTAGCTCTGCCGGCAGTCCATCGCCTCCCGCGGCTTTGTTGATCTTTAGCCACGTTATCACTATTCTCGCCTCGTCATGGTCGGGTAGTTGAACGACAGTCCCGTCGTCTACGCTAGGATTGAGATCTTTGTATTCTCTGTGACATGCGCAGTTGTCAACAAGATTATTTTAGATCTAATAAATAAAACAAATTCAAAAATTTGTGCGGACCTTAAAAGTTAAATTTTGTAACATTTGCTGAGGCAAATGCATGTTAATCTCCTCAAATAGCACCGTTATAGCCAATTCTGAGCACTCAGAAGAAGAAACAAAGTTTAGTGGCAAGCACAAGTGACCCCCACGCGAAGCAGAAATGGTCGAGATTTGAACTTCGCATCAATAACGTTTTTTATATCAATAATTTTATCATAGCCCCGACATTTTATCAGATCCTAGATCCTTTCTTTAGAATTGAGTAAATCGCTGCCGAAGGCTTGCGCCAAGCTGCTTTAATCTCTAAATAAAAAAGACTGTGAATTCATCTATTCTATACAGAGCAATCGATGTTTGAAAACACAATTTACACGATGGTTAACAACTTCACTACTTTCTCCAAAAATATTCCATTAAGCAATCAACACTTCATTCCCCACTTAAAAGATTTCACTTCCACACACTTACATACATACACATATATACATACACATACACTCACATACTGCATGCCGAGAACTTAATAACTCAATACACAAAATTCAATTGGCGCAGTAAATAATGGGGCCACCCGCTTCGACTGCTCAACAACAGCCAGCTGATGATAAAGTTTGTTAGCAGGGAACAGGGAACAGTCCTTTCATTTGTAGGCGTTGTTCTGTTTGTATACCGCAACGAAGGACATTTTTTCCTACAAAAACCCAACATTTGTCTATGTATGTGTGCGCTCGCATGCTTGTGAACCACCGCAATTAGGAGCAGAAGGTA
The DNA here is from genome assembly GCA_037575425.1 of Anastrepha fraterculus. Taxonomy (NCBI): domain Eukaryota; kingdom Metazoa; phylum Arthropoda; class Insecta; order Diptera; family Tephritidae; genus Anastrepha; species Anastrepha fraterculus. Next base: position 60,924 of record JAYXIM010005268.1, on the reverse strand, counting down.
TTGTAGCCAGCAATCAAGCGATGATCCTGTCAAACCCTTCGATTGTCCTTTCTATGCTATTTCTTTTCTCGTTGTTGTTGTTGTTGTTGTTGTTGTCTAGTTGTTGGCATTGCAATTGCCATTTGATTCGATCAGCGGGAGCTCGCCCAGGGTTTAGCCCACCATAGGCGTTGGTGACGCCATGGCTTAGCACAGCGCCGCCGAATACAACCGGACACACTCACACGGCCCCTTACTGACGGCCGTTTTGCGGTAGCTAAGACATTTTCGCCGACACCAAAAAAGAAAACAAACAAATCGTAATTACATACAAACATGCATGCAGCCATATATTATATATCTACATACATACATATGTGCATTCGCATATAAAATTTTATTCATTTTTTCTTTTTTTTTTCGCTTTGTTGAATTTCCATCGAAATGTCATTGGATTTATTGTATTTTTGTGCTCATTGTGCGCTCGCTTGTCGCCGGCGGGCATGGCCTTTCGTCCTTTGTGTTCAAGGCAACATTGTATAATTTGTTATTTGTTTTTAAATGTCGACGGACGTTTTTGTTCATGTGGATGGATGATGGAGTTTGTGGGTGCGTGAATGTGGCTTTTGACGTAACCGACCGGGTGTGCAAAGCCGCTGACTTTTCTTTTTGATTTTTAATATACACACACACAGGCCGAATTATAATTTTTGGTGGGTGTTTGTGATTGAAATGGCATGTGGTGATATTCTCATACATTCAAATATTTCTATGAGTGCATATCTTTCATTTACTTAACGACAAAAAAGTAGAATACAAACTTCGGATTTTTTCTTTAGCTAAAAATAATTTGGAATATAAATAAAACTAACAGAGATAATCCAAATAATTTTAATTCATGTGAAATTATCCTTTAAGCTTCAACCTGCACATTCTAAAATTTGTAATGGTAATGGTTGTAGGGGTTAGGCTACGAGGCCTTTATGCACTGCGACCAGATAGATCTATTCTGCGCCCCTAATTACTTAAGGGGGGAGCCTGGTTTATAAGGACAAAAAAATCAATTTTTGTTTTTCGTTTTAAGCGATTCTTAATATATTTCAGAATATTCACACAAAGTTACAGAGCCTAATTCTCAATATTTCCGTAGATACAAAGCCAAAGGTAGGCGAGCGTTAAGTAGTTACGCTGTGACCGGACAGCTATACGAGTAGTACAAACTTTATCTTCTTTTCTCGACTTCTCATTTTTATGATTTCTTTGAATTGGCGTACATGAATGAAAAAAAAAAACGAATGAACCTTTTGAAATGAATCATAGCTTGTTCCCTTCAGTATTAAATACTCTTCTATTTGAAATAACAAAATAGATAAAAAAAAATTTTCAAGATTTTTATAACAAGCTGAAATGATTTTTTTTTTATAGAAAGGCATTTTTTTCTTTAAAACCTCCAAAAAGTTGAAATTTTGGAATTTCTCTGAGTTTTCTTAGTTCATCTAGAATAAAAAATCATGATAATTAGAAATCCATTTGAATTTTTTGCTTTAGAAATAATTACGAGCTGTATCCGCCAGTTGGAAACTCCAGCGTTGCAGCGCTCTACTAATTTCTATGTTAAAAATTTTTTTCAACTTATTTTAACCAGTACAAAAATTTTTTATACTTTTTAAATGTTCATTAAAAGATAGAAAAAACTTTGCAGTGATCAATTAATTTTTTCCTTAAAAAAAAATCGCAAAGAGATGCAATTTTTAGACCTCATAAACCAGGCTCCCCCCTTAATTATAATTATTTAGTATACCGAGGGATCGAACCAGCTCCTTAGGATTGGTTACTTTCTCATCAAGTAGGTACGAGCCCAGGATTCTGCGTCTCCTGTGGCCTAATGCCTCACAGTTGGTGATTAATAGACTCCTCTTCATCACAGCGTATTGTGTTAAAATGTTTATTACAGGCAAAGTGATCTGTAAGTGCTCCACAGAGTAATCTGAGGTCCTTTTTATCTTGGGTTAGAGCAAAGTTTGCTCTGTTGGCATTGAAGTTCAAAAACTTTTTGGAGTGATTAAGGCCGCTTGTGCCGTTCCACTGTTCCCTGATTTCAGTTCGGATCCGTTTTTTGGTTTCCTGTTTTATATTATTTTTGCTAAAGTCGAAAAAAGGAGTTGGTCTAATAAATAGGCCTTCTACCACTTTTTTGGCATAAAAGCCTGCCTTCTCATTTCCTTTGTGTCCCTCATGTCCTGTTACCCAAATCAGTGAGACCTGATTATGAGTGGCCAGTTTGTTGAGTGCATTGTTACATTCCATTAGGATTTTTGACTTGAATGTGAAGCTATTCAAGGCATTGAGAACCGATTGACGGTTCGAAAGTATTTTAATTTTTACCTTCTCGAACCCTCTTTTGGATATGATTTCCACCGATTCCATTATGGCGAAGAGCTCCGCATGGAAAATTGTGGTATCTGTACTTAGTGTTGTTGATTAGTGCGCTCTAGGTCCCACTATTTCTGCTCATAATCCTTGGAGCAGTTGAGTTAGTGTTCTACTCTTCCCTAGACGGGAAGATAACCTTGTATCTCTTTATAAATTGAGTACAGGTTCCATGTGGTACATCCTAAAATTAAACGTGTTTCAAACAACGCGTCTATACCAGGCAGCTCAATAAGTTTTGCGGTTCGATAAGAGCGGGTCTTGCTACTAGCCAACATTTTTTTTGTTATGTGAAGCTTCACGTAGCCGAATGGGTTGGTGCGCGTCTACCATTCGGAATTCACAGAGAGAACGTTGGTTCGAATCTCCGTGAAACACCAAAATTAAGAAAAACATTCTTCTAGTAGCGGTCGCCCCTCGGCAGGCAATGGCAAACCTCTGCCAAGAAAAAGCTCCTCATTAAAATATCTGCCGTTCGGAGTCGGCTTGAAACTGTAGGTCCCTCCATTTGTGGAACAACATCATGGCGCACGCCACAAATAGGAGGAGGAGCTCGGCCAAACACCCAAAAAGGGTGTACGCGCCAATTATACTACATACTGTAAAATAAAGTAAGGTGAATTTATTTGTCAAAAAGTAAGATGAATTTATTTGTCAAACTTCGCGGGATTAAAATTTCGCTCTAGTTATTTTTTCATGTGTCGGCAGCACTGTTAATAACATCTGGGCCAAATTTCATGTGAATGTCAATATCAGTAATATATTTACGCGTGTGTGTACCAAACGACCAAGAGTGCATTTTTCGATTTTTACAATGCCTGGTTTGATTGAGCAGAGAAGTGCCATCAAATTTTGTTTGCGGAATGAAATTTCGGCTGCGGAAACGTTTAGCATGTTGCAGAAGGCATTTGGTGATTCGGCCATGTCGCAGAAAAATGTTTATAAGTGGTACAAAGACTTCAAAAAAGGTCGAGAACGTGTTAATGACTTGGAGCGCTCCAGACGACCATCGACGTCAACAGATGTCCAACACGTCAATAAAGTGAAGGAGTTAGTGCTCAAAAATCGTCGGTTGACTGTTAAAGACCTTACTGATATTACTGACTACGAAAAGTCAAATCTCGTTTGGTACCGAAAACTCTCAATTTCTTGGAAAAAAGTCGTCGCGTTGATGTGAGTGAAACAATGCTTTCAGACTATCAGGAGAAGCTCAAATGCATCATTACGGGAGATGAGACTTGGATTTATGCTTACGACCCTGAAACAACCGACCACTTAAGCGAATATCGTGCTAAAGGCGAGGCCAGACCGAAAAGAGCACGTCAAAGTCGTTCAAAAATGTCGTGTCATGATGACAGTTTTTTTTGATTTTCGTGGTGTGGTGCACTATGAATTCCTTCCACCTGGCCAAACTGTTAATAAGGGATATTATTTGAGCGTTATGCTTCGTTTACGTGAAGCAATTCGTCTAAAAAGACCAGAATTATGGGCCAACAACTCTTGGTTTTTGCATCACGATAATGCACCGTCTCACACTGCACTCGTTCTTCGTGACCATTTCGCCAAAAATTCCACGCATATCGTTCCGCAACCACCGTATTTGCCTGATTTGGCTCCGTGTGACTTCTGGCTATTCCCTAAACTCAAGAGACCACTCCGGGAAACGCGTTTCGAGTCGATTGAGGAGATAAAAGCTGAATCGAAGAAGGTGCTGATGGCTATAACGGAAATGGACTATTTGGCATGTTTCGGGGATTGGAAAAATCGTTGGCATAAGTGTATTTCATCGAGAGGGGATTGTTTTGAAGGGGATGAAATTGATTTACAAGAATAAATAAATATTTTTCATTTTACAACCAAATTCACCTTACTTTTTGCCCACAGGAAGTATACCTATGAGCTTCATTTCAGTCTTTCAATACCTTCCATTTAGTATCGACGTATTTTCTATATTTTATGGAAAAAATTAAGTATCGCGCAGTGATTGTATTTATAAGGAAGGTTTAAAAGCAAAGGAAATTAATAAACGCAGATTGAAAGTGTACAAGAATTTTTCGCCATCAATTAGTAAAGTAGAAAGATGGGTTGCTGAACGTAGTCGCACAAGCCTTGAAGACGATCCACGTCATTATTTTTTATTCGCCTGCCCTTGGGGTTGATAATTGGAAGGTTTATCAGAGAAATTTCTCTTTGGATCACTGGTTGATCCTTTTGTTTTTTTACGAGGTGTTAAAGCAATCAGAAGCCCATTTCTTGTCGGCAAGTACTGCACTCAGACAACATTAAGTCCATTGTACTGCACTTGGGTTCCCTTTTTAATTTTCTTTAAGGGGTTAGGAGTAGTCAGAATTTTCAAAAATTTGTATTTTTTTGCATTTCCTTAAAGTGTAATGTCATAGAAAGGTTGCGTGAAAATTTGAAGTCAATCCGACAAATATTCAACAATTAACAAATTATTTTTTCTATTTTTGTTAAATAAAGCAATGACTAGCAAAAACAAATTATTGAAAATCATCATTTTTTCGGGTCTCTGACTACCCCTAACCCCTTAAATCTACCCATCCTCCACAGAAATCTGAGTACATCTTCTGGCTCCAAGGAGCCAAGGAGGTCGCTTCTTAACGCATCAGTGCCAAAGACCTCAAGTTTGATTCGAGCGAAGGCCGGGCAGACGCACAGAAAGTGGTCCGCCGTCTCATCCTCCTCTTCACAAGTTGGGCAGAGTGCACTGTCTGAGATGCCTATCTTTTCCATGTGCTTTGCCTATGTAAAGTGGCCCATCGAAAGCCTTAGTCAGTGTGACCATTTAACGCCACTTAAAACACGTCCTCAAGCCCGACGGTTCCTCCAACAGGGATACCGCTTTGGTAATTACTTGCATCTGTAGGCCCTCGAGAGCAATAAGCTCAATGCATTTTCATCAGTTACATTCATCTCGTGTTCGCTTCCTTCGCTTCCAATCAATGATGAAAAGCTCCATGATAATTCGAAATAATTTCACCGCCCTCCACTTTTCATTCGACTCAAGTAATTGTGGGATTACTTTATTAGGCGTTAGAAACACACCCGTTTTATTTGTTCAATAACGACAACCAGCCAAGTCTAGGTAATGCAGATATTTTTGAAAGCATCCGTGTCCGCTTAAAAGCTGCGCCAGGCACAAATCAACGTCTGTATTTTCCGTATTTTCGACAGATTCATTGGTTAATTCATCGGATCAATCTATGCGTTCTATGTGTCCGCCGCGTGACTGCCATTCGGAGTTCAGAGAGATGGTAAATGAAAAAGCTCCTCGTACAAAATATTTGCCGTTCGGAGTCGGCTTAAAACTGTCGGACCCTCCATTTGTGGAACAACATCAAGACGCACGCCAAACGCCCCGAAAGGGTATACGCGCCAATTATATATATAATCTATGCGTCCATCGACCTTTTGGCACTGATCTCATTTGGATTGCCGAGGTAAAACATTCTGCTTCTTTGAGTTCCTCCGTCGGCTTGGAACATTGCGAGCAGTGCAACCTCTTCTGTTCAATTGCTTGCAGGTTTCTAGGCATTTTGCTAGCTATGACGCAGATTGCGTCGTTCGACATAGATCCGTAGACACATGCGGTGCTCTACTTCAACTGACCTGCAGTACTTCTTTTAAAATTGCACTTGTTTGCCCCAGCCCAGATTGGAGAGGCGTTCAGCAATAATATGTCTTTATATCTACATGTGTAAGAGTGTGGCCTGCAAGGATGGCACTTGCACGTGTACCCCATATACTCCATACCCCCCTTTTAATCCACATTCTAGTATACGCCACCGTGGAGTGCGCACTACGATATCGCTGTGGCGCTGTTTTTCCCACAATCTGTGGCGATAAAATGCTACCAAATTAATTATCTATCACAAGCGATATGCCTTCAATACACGCATTTCCAACGATTTTCAATCAGCAACAACGCAAGTCGACGCTATCACCTAATAATTGATTTCATGGCTGCTTCTCGAGCAGCTACTGAAAGGCATGAAATTGATGAAACGATCAGTAAACAACAAACGACACGGAAAATCAGGCACATGAAGGTATATATATGTGTGTGTGTGTGTTTAGGTGTTGAAATTTTTGATGCATAAGTTGAAATTGTTGTTGTTTAATTTGCTATAAAGGCACGCAAGAAAACACTACCAAAACAATTTAACGCTTAAAAACATTCAAGCGTTCGACGATAAGAATTATTATTTGGGTTTTTTTTTATCTTCAATTCTGTTTTTTCCATTATTTAGTGTGAGCAGTGATTTGATTTCAATTTTGATTTCCTGCAGCAAAACAATTCGATTAAAAACTTTACCACCGAAAATTTCATCTACTACGACCGAATTCGAGTACTCAGTTGGCTGGTTCTTATCAGTGTTGGCTATCGTCAGTCAAACGGTGGATGAGTGCGCTGCATTGTTGTTTGGCTGTTGTTTGAACTATCAGTTGTCTGCACAAATTGCTGTCAGAAAGCGGTGGAAACGTTTCACCCGTCTCTGCACATGGTTGCTTAGTGGAAAAAATCTAATCAAGTAATTTCAAATTATTTTTAGGTAGCTGAAAAAAAGAATCTAATCAGTTGAACTGAACGTTGTCATATCTGATGGCATTTAACTGATTTGATTTTTTTCCACAATTAAATTTAAGCACTTGAAAATGTATTTTCGTCTTAGTTTGGTAATTCACAATGCCGTTCTTTTCTAGTTCTATCAGCGCATGTGTTCAAGTGCAGGTTGTTGAATTTTCATAATAACTTTGGCTGATCGATAAGACCACTGACACTTTACTCCTAAGCAGACATGAAAGTATTAAATGAATAGTAATTTGTTTTTTTTTATTATCTTACACTAAATCGGTTGACTAAGTAAATCTACACCTCTATGAGTAACTTATGCAATCATCGAAATTTGGAAGTTGTTTCAATTTAATTTTTGATTTGTTTGATTTCATATCGCAAATTCGCATCTCTCCAATATGCGTTGGGTTATTCCTAAGTATTTCAGTATAAAATATATTAAAATGAAATATAAAAAATATAATAAGTATATTTTTCCAAGTATGGTGAAAAGGACAACGAAAGTTCGCCAAGTCACTTTTATGCATAGAATTGAAGTTTATGTATACGAGGGGTGCCCTTTATATTTCGGGATTAGAGAACAAAAACAAATTTTAATCTTCGAATCACTTTATTATTTTTCAAAATATTCTCTAACGAAGATCTCTACACTTGTGTATGCGTTTGAACCAATTGTCGAAGCACTTTTGCCACTCTGAATGAGGTCCCTCCAAAACATGCATTCTGAATGCCGCACCCGCTTCTGCAGGTGTCGAAAAAGTTGACCTCTCAGTTTGTTTTTTACGTACGGGAATAAAAAGAAGTCATTCGGTGCCAAGTCAGGACTATACGGCGGATGACCCATTAATTCGATGTTTTAGGTGCTCAAAAATGCAGTTGTTTGAGCCGATGTGTGAGAGCTCGCATTGTCCTGGTGAAGAGTGATCCGTCTTTGGCGATTGGTTTTCCTAATTTCTTGGAAGACAACTGGCAAACAAATGGTTGTGTACCCCTCAGAATTTACTGTTCTGTGTTGTTCTAGTGGTACGGTTGCGACATGTCCCGTTTTTCCGAAAAAACAGGCGACCATTTGCTTGGAAGTGCTTCGTGCGCGAACAACTTTTGTTGGATTTGGCTCATCTTGAAACACCCATACAGTCGACTGCTGTTTACTTTCGGGCTCATACGCGTAAATCCAAGATTCATCATCTGTTACGATGTCATAGACGTGTTTCGAAGCCCCGCGATCGTATTTTTTGAGCATTTCCTTCGACCAATCGACACGAGCCTTTTTTCGAGCGATTGACAAATTGTGTGGGATCCAACGCGAACAAATTTTTTTGACAGTCAAATGTTTATGCAATATTGAATGTATGCTGGTCCCACTAATGCCTAAGATTGTCTCAATCTCTCGATAGGTCACATGACGATCTTGCAATATCAGTTCGCGCACAGCATCAATGGTTTTCAGAACAACAACTGATTTTGCACGACCTTCACGAAATTCGTCTTGGAGTGAACTACGACCACGATTGAATTCACCATACCATCGATAAACACTGGTCCTTGATGGAGCTTCATCGCCAAAAAATTAATTAAGTTGCTGAGTTAATCCACGTCGAAAGTTGAAAAAATTATCGCACGAAAATGTTCACGATCTAATTCCATTTTTGGACCGAGATGAATCTTTTAAGTTACTGTAAACAACACAAATAGCGCTGGTATTTCAAAACGTTCTGAGCACGTAAAAGCCAAAAAAAGTCAAACTGTGCGATACAGCTGTCAGTTGTCAGATTGCAATACCAGGGTTGCCAAATCGTGCCAAATAAAAGGCACCCCTCGTATACAATTAATTCCAGAGTAAAACCTCTAAACAGGCTGCAGAGAAATGTGTGCTGGGGTATCACAGGTGCCATGAGTACGACATCTGGTATGCCCTCAATGCCATTCTGAACTTGCAACCTCTAGATCTTCAAATTCGAAAGGAAGCAATGAAGGCGTCGTACAGGCTCAAGTTAAACGGAGTCTGGGGAAATGAAGAACGCACTGGCCACTGTCAGATATACCACCAGTTGTCAGAGCGGTGCACAGTGTTCTCGATGCCGATGAACAATCGGGTGCCTGTTGTTGGCTTCGGTAGGAAGTATGACGTTTTGATTCCGGATAGAGATCAATGGTTAAGTCCAGAGAACCTATTAACGGGATATCAGCACACTTTCTACACCAACGGATCCAAAACCAGTGATGGAAGCGGATCTGGATGGTACTTAGACGAAGACACTAAGTACTTCTATGCCACAGGACAGATGGCCACGGTACTCCTTACGGAAGTCTATGCCATCTTGAATGTGGCGTACTGGCTAATTGAGAAAAATTGGGGCGGGGCAACAGTATTGGAATTTGTAGTGACAGTCAAGCTACATTGAAAGCCCTTGCTAACCCGCGCTGCTCTTTGAATGTAAGTGGATGTAAGACAAAACTGAACAGTGTTGCAAAACACAACAAAGTTAATCTTATTTGGGAGCCTGGACGTTGTGGTATTACAGGGAACGAGTTAGCTGATAAATTGGCAAATGAAGGCTCTGCTAGTATGCCACTAGGCCCTGAACCCTTTCTAGGTGCCAATTCCGCATCGATTCAACTATAGATTGAGGACTTCATGAGGTCTACCCACAGAGGTCGTTCGTCTGAGTTGAACTCCTCCAAAGTAGCTAAGTGCTTTGTGAAAGAACCAAACAGGAAAACAGCGACCTTTCTCCTAAAACTCAGCAGGCAAGATCTGAGAGTACTGGTGAATGTAATCCAGGGCACAACGCCTGTGGTCACCATGATCACCTTTACCCTCGATTTACTGTTTGCGCGATCTAAAAGCTTGTCGAAAGAGTGTTTCAGGTCACTGACCGGAATTCGGAATGTCCTTCAGGATGTCGGTCCAAGCCTTTTGAATGGCCTCTACGGACGCATGGCTAAATGAAATTTTCCGAATAGGCAGAAGTACAGGGAGCCACATCAGGTGAACTCGGTTTCTAGTAAAACAATCAGTGACAAGAGTGGATCGATGTGATGGTGCATTACTATACAATAAGCGCCAGCTTCCTCCTTGTGGACAATTCAATTGGAATCGTAAAAACAAATGAGCATCGACTTGATATTTGTCATCTCTAAATGCATTTTTTTGGGTGGTGGCTTGTCTAGGGCCTTCCATTCGGTACTTAGATGCTTAGTTTCAGGTTCATTTTGGAAACACCACATTTTATTACCAGTTACAATATTGTACAGGAAGTTCTCGTCTTTTCTGGCCTCTTTAATGAGGTCTTTCGAATGTTGAATTCTGAGCAATTTTTGGTCTTCAGTTAACTTGTGCGGAACGAAACGTGCACAAACCTTTCGTAGGCCCAATGATCAGTTAAAATGCTATAAATCGATGTTTGTTCATTGTCATTTATGTCCTCACAACCATCTCTGAAACGTGTAAACCACTCATGAACTCTGGCACAAGATAGACAATCATCGCCATACACTTTTTTTATTAATTCAAATGTTTCGGTAAACGTTTTATCGATTTTAAAACAAAGCTCATTTTTATTCCGATGACACAAAAAACCTGACACTTTGGACGCATTAACTTCGCTTCCACTAACCCGAATGCCACCAAGCTTTCACCGGAAGTCAGCTAGGGATGTAACTTCCGACGCACTAATTTATTAGAAAGATGGCGCCATCAAAAAAAATTTTTATGACGTCAGTCTTGTTTATTTTGGACCTCACCTTATAAAATAATAATAAATATAGATTAATCAAAGTTCAAGTATGAAGATACGTCTATTTTTTTTTACACCCAAAAAAACTTATTTCTTTCTGTGATATTCAATAATTACTAAATTGTAGCACATTTCCTTCCCTGGTTCTAGGAATACCACAGGATCAGTGCACGATTTTGTTCATTTCCAATATCTGTCTTAGAGTAAGATAACAGATTTCGTTAAGAAATTGAAATTTTAATTCGAGTTAAAGTATAAGAATATCAACGGTTGAACGGTAGAGGAGGCGCACTCTAAGCACAAATATTATGGGTTATTTCTTTAAAATCTGACCGCAGAAAGTTTAAGACTGTTTCCTTAAAATACGTTCATATAGAGAAATTTTTGGTGAAGCATTAAACAACATAAAGGTCAGTTCTGTTCTCGCCCGATTTAGCATCGTGTCATTATAGACGTCTTGCCTTGAACTGGTATGAAAATCATGGGGTAAATATTGTTCAAAAGCATAACAACTCACTAAACTGTCCACAATTGGAACCCATTGAAAAATATTGGAGAATTGTTAAAAGAAAATTGATAAAAAAAAAACGAAATTAAAAAAAAATTGATATGAATTGGGCAGAGAGCGGATGATAACGTAACAAAAACTAATATCCATCGCCTAATGAGAGAAGTCAAATCGAAATTGCCATTTTGTTTATAACAAAGAGAATTGATATAAGTTTTTTATTTAACGTTTAATAAAGAAGAAAATAAAATAGAAAAATTGTTTTGGTAGTTTATACAAATTTTATGTTATAATGATTTTAGCCCGACCATATGGTCCATTCTTTAAAATACTAAATATCCGAATATCAGAATGGCTTACTGCAATTTTTCAATTAGCTAGAAAGATTTCTTTCCTACCAAGAGGCAAGTTCCCATTCTGCTTGCAACAATATTTCCTATTGTCCACCATCTCAAGCTCCTCGCACTCCACCAATCAGGGGGCGTTAATGATTGACAGAAACATTTAAGTTGAATGCTCCACAACAGGAAAGCCCTGCTTCCTGCTAGACATTTGAATGCTGTGAACTTCAATGCCCTCATTAAAAAAGTAGTTGCACTATAACAAACTTGATCTTAATATATTTATTATGCCTTTACTTCTTTTAAAAAATCTGAATGTCATATGAAACAGTCACCTTCACCTCAATTCCCTTCTGTTTGAACCCTCCAAGTGATCCCCTGGAATAACAAAGATTTATGATTGAACTTCTGTACTTAATGCAGTATTTTCTTTCAGTATACGCGAATATTTAATTTCTAGCAGCTCATTCTTGGCAGCTCATATTAGGCACTTCAGACCTCACACGTGCCATAACCAAGGCATCGATTGATTTTACAAAGGGGTGTCACAACCCCTTATATTAAATAAATATTTTTTTTTTTTACTTTATTCTGATCGATGACAGACGGGCTACTTTCCATGCCACACGCCACCAACTAATTAAAGCTTGGCATGCACTAAGAAGTAACCATACACATAAAGAGCACACATCTCATTTCATTGCACACCCTGCAAGGAAAGTCGGAACTTCAATTGCTTGATTGGCGCGATAACCGATAGTCGTTTTTTTCTCGTGCTAACCGGCGCCAGTGAGGTCAAGCCCTTCTCCCCCTGATCTTTCCAACGCAGAGGAGACCTTCCTCTTCCTCTGCTACCATCAGCTGGTACCGCATCGAATACTTTCAAAGCCGGAGCGTTTGTATCCATTCGGACGACATGACCCAGCCAGCGAAGTTGTTGGATCTTATGCGCTGCACTATGTCTATGCCGTCGCAAGGGTCATACAGCTCTTTGTTCCAACGCCTTTGACAACGTGCAAATATCCATAAATCTTTCGCAGAATCTTTCACTCAAACACTTCAAGTGGCGCCTTATCGCATATTATCATCGTCCAAGCTTCCGCGTCATATGTTAGGACGGGCATGATGAGAGCCTTACAGAGGGTTAGTTTTGTTCGTTGAAAGAGGAAGTAGGATTAGTTTTATAATATTGAAGAAGTAACTAGCAAAGGATGTCGTTACAGCTACCACCACAACATTACAACCCTCCTACCTTCAAACGAAGAGTGGAAGCAAGGCGTGGGGGAACAGGTCGAGCTCATACCTGTATACACAGATGGAGGTGTATATTCCTTTGGCCCCCTGACTATTGCAGTCGTTTTTAGGCTAAACTGGTGGTAATAATTAAGGCCGTGACACTGGTAAAGTATGATAAGAAACCGGAAAGTGATATCGGGAATTGAGATCTACTTTTTCACTGACAGCCAGGCGGCGATAAAATCCCTCACAAAGAAGTCGACAACTTTCAAGGGAGCCATGAAATGCTGCACACCTCATTTCACCTAAAGCTAACATGGGTTCCAGGCCATAGCGCCAACGAGGGGAATTGTATGGGCCTATGAACAAACGAGATTCGACACCAAATTTCCTAACTCCTTTTTTTTGAAAAAATTTGGTAGAATAGTGGGCGAAAGAGAGCACAACGAACCCACCTGCTGAACCGTCCAACAATTGTGGCCAACTCTCAATGCTGAGGCCACATAATCACTGGCCAGTCAACATAGGCAAAGCCTTAGCATACTGATTTCTATTATAACGGGACATTATCTTACAAGCCGACACGCCCTGAGACTAGGCGCGCAGATACATGAGTTTTGCAGAAGTTGTTTAGATGAAGAAGAATAAGAGATGATTTTACACCTTCTGTGCCATTGGACTGCTCAAACCAGACGAAGATTTACCTCTTTAGGTAGACAGTAGTTAAATACGGTGCCCTAGACAGGGCTAGTTTACTGCGTTGCCTGGAACTAGTGACATGCAGTGGGCAAAGCTTCAGACATACCAATAGAGTGCTATTCGGACAGCGACAGGATGCATCTTGATGTCTCCTATAAAACACTTACATAACGAGACCAAATGCTTCAGCAAACAGTTTCTCTTAGGGTACTACCGCAGGTTTCAACCATGTAGACACCTGCTTGAACCAGAGCCGCCTCCCAGGCACGTCAAGAGGTACCTCTTCAACTACTCCGACGAGATGCAGGACGAAACGAATCGACAACTACTGGACCGGACAGTGTTTAGACAGAAAATAAACGACATCCATCAGGAGACTCTTACCACCTTCATAAGCTTCCGGCCCACGAATGTCGGAATCAGAATCCGACCACCACCCACAGCAGATGAAGAGCTCCAGCTACCCCGAGGGGCCCGCGTAATCTTGGCACAATTACGTTCTGGAAACTGTAGCAGGTTAAACTCCTACCTATCCAGAATTGACCCCGACATACTAAACATACATATGTCCGGCATATGAAGGCACCCCGCACGACACTAACCACCTTTTTTCATGCCCCATCAAACCCACTCATTTAACACCACTCTCCCTCTGGATCCAACTTGTCGAAAAAGCAAGTTTCCTGGACCTACCGTTAGATGCGCTAGACGAAGACTAGCGGTGATTTGCATTGCATTGATAAGGTTTCGTATGCTGCCACAACAACCGCAATAACAACAACAGTATTTTAATAAATTGGAAGATGTTTGTACTGCAGAAATCAGGGAAATTTTAAAGTTTTTCAAAATTTCGCATTGCTTTTAGGAACATCAGCGCATCAGGGCACAAATTTAACCCTTTGTGATACGTGAAAAAGCGGGAAGCTACTGAATAGTAGTCATATTTAGTTTTTTTTTCCTTGCTCACTCATCGCGGGTGCATAGGGCCTCGAAAAGACATTTGTCTTGCCTGGGTTACGTTAATCTATATGATTTCTAACAGGGGAGGTGATTAGCCTACCGCTAATCATAGTCATATCCCCATTTTTATTTCTTGCAGGGAAGCAACCACCTAAAACCCACCTCCTTTCTTTACAGTCTTTGTATCCTTTGCATTCTCTCTTTAGCCACCTTATTTTCAATACAAAAGAGCACTCGAACTTTTAAACACTCATATTAATTTAGGTTACTTATAACCCAATGTTGCAGCACTGCTTAACCCATCAAGCACCGCTTTTGTTTGCAATCAGGCTTCAATACAAATGCCCGTACACGTACAAGTTTTCAGCACTTCAAAGCATTCCTGTGCAGTTCAAGAGAAAAAAATTCAAATAAAAGATTGCAGCCCACCAGCGCAGATTTCTTTAGAAAAATTTCTACAATATTTGCTTACTCAAAGTGATGGACTTTTTCAGTTCAGTGCAGTTCAGTTTTTTGATGGGGTTGTAAAAATTCCGCAACTGTTGGCGTTTGTGGCACGCGCATGTGCAGCACGCAGCACGCAGCACGCAGCACTTGAGTGTTGCAATACAAGTACATTGTGAACTCCTTTAAGTTTCTATTCATTCCATGAGCGCCGCTTTGTGGTTCAATGCTGGGCAGTCAAAACTAAGTAAAAAAAAGAGGCAAAAAACAAACCACAAAAAAGTGAGAAGCACTTCATTCGAGTATTAGGGAGGGCTGCATGTTGCGCATAAGCTTTTGTGCATTCACTTTTATTTAAGCACTTAAATGTACATTTTTTTATATAAAAGGTAGTTTTTGTAATCCTGTAAAGCATGCGGATAAGTGAGGTGAATATTTTTGTTTTTATGCCACACAAGATGCTGCCGCTTATGTTGCAAAGGACTCTTCAATGCACTCCTTTCAATTCATTGTGACCACTTTTGTAATATAAAGTAAGATTGGTTTTCTATTTCGTTTAATTAAACCTGTAAGGTGAACGCGATAGCCGCAAGAGTTTGTGCGAGACTGCCCTTCAGTGGAGTCCGGGCTCGAAATCTATAGTCGGTATGAAACATCAAAGGATGGAAAAGGTTTTTTCCAATAACGCCCGTCCCTCGACAATCAATGACTAAGCTCAAAAGTGACGTGATTGTCGCTACGCGAGTACGCCAACTGTTTGTTTGATGACAGGAAGCAATTCGTTAACCACCAGACACATTCGTTTTGCTTCTTTATCCAGTCTCATCCAGTTACATTGAAGCTTACTCTGAGTTATTTTCCTGCTTTATAGAGCCTAATCGAACGAGGATGTGTCAACAAAATGGTGCGGAAGCACTAGTTGGATTCTGGATAAATCACCATTCTAACCAACCAACCAATAGCCTAGAGTAACCTAAATCAGCGCACTGATGATTACTCCGTAAGATGATTACTATGGATACGTAAGCTGGATTTTGTGTTATTCGATTTTTCAAGATTGCCTTTGGGGAAGTTGGAAGTTGCTAATAGAGTGCAGATTCCTCGACAGATAGTGTAAAAGTCTTTTGGTTAAGCACAACTGTAAAATGTGTGATTGAGCCCAAAATTCGATAGAAGTTACAGATTTTCGTGCTCTACAGAGTTAAAAATAAAACGGATTGCTTTTAGTATTGAGGACTCTAGTGATGAAATAGATTCTCATCGAACTTGGGGATAGCGGGCCAAAACTGACGACTTGGCTGTTATCATCTCAGGTAGGTGTCCTCAAAGGATGAGTTAAATAACACAAGGACGCTCAGAAAAATTCACAAGTGGATAGAATTGGTCGCACTGGTAGTAAATTGAGATAAAATGGACTTACTACTAACCACAAGAAGGAGATTTAATGTGGAAGTTTATAATGCCTTATAGGCATGCAGATGAATCCTTGGTAAGACTTGGGGTTTATCTACTCGATTCACACATTGGATATAACATACATGGCGGTTATTAGACCAATAATGCTCCATGGTTCGCTGTAAATACTAGTTCGGAATGCGTGCGACACTATAGATCCGAAATGGACGAGCTTTGCAAGAATAGACAGGTCACAATTTACTGGGTACCACGGAACAAGGGAATAGAGGGGAATGAAGAGTTGACGAGTTTGATAAGGCAGGCAGCCGCTTGACTAGGATGAAGACGGAACTAGATAAGGAAGTAACTCTATATGAGAAGCCTCGTTCCACTACTCGGCCATGACGAGGTGAGAATAGCGATAACGCGGCTAAAGAACAACAAAGCCGCGGGCGCCGACGGACTGCCGGCTGAGCTATTCAAACATGGCGGCGAGGAGCTGGTAAGTTGTATGCATCAGCTTCTATCAACCAACTGCTTGGACCTTATCAGTGTGGTTTTATACCTGGAAAGTCCTTTAAAGACCCATGAAAGGAGAATAGACACACACCATCTTTTCGTCGGTTTCAAAGCTGCATTCGACAGTACGAAGGGGAATTTGGTATTCCCACAAAACTAATACGGCTATGCAAGATGACCTTGCTCAACACCAGAAGCGCCGTCAGAATTGGGAAGGACCTCTCCGAGCCGTTTGATACCAAACGAGGTTTCAGACAGGGTGACTCGCTGTCGTGTGACTTCTTTAACCTGATGTCGGAGAGCATCGTACGAGCCGCAGAACTTAATCGCTCAGGCACAATTTTTTTCAAGAGCGTACAATTGTTGGCGTATGCCGATGATATTGACATCATCGGTCTGTTAGTTCTGCCTTCTCCAAACTGGATAAAAAGGGAAAGCGAAGAGGTCCGGTGGTGAACGAGGACAAAACGAAGTACCTCCTGTCTTCAAACAAACAGTCGGCGAACTCGCGTATCGGCACCCACGTCGCTGTTGACAGTTCGAGGTTGTAAAATTTCGACGTTGTAGAAGACTTCGTTTATTAGGAACCAGCGTGAACACCGATAACAATGTGAAATCCTGGAAATCCAACGTAGAATCTCTCTTGCCAACAAATGCTACTCTAGGATAAGTAGGCAACTGAGTAGTGAAGTTCTCTCTCGACAAACAAAACCAACACTTTACAAGGCTCTCATCATGCCCGTCCTATCGTATGGCGCAGAAGCGTGGACGATGACAATGAGCTGTATGAGCTTTACGACGACATAGACATAGCGCAGCGAATAAAGATCCAGCGGCTACGCTGGCTGGGTCATGACGTCCGAATCGATATAAACGCTCTGGCTCTCAAATTGATACAAACGCTCTCGATGCGGTGCCAGCTGGTGGTAGCAGCGAAAGAGGAAGGCCTCCGCTCCGTTGGAAAGATCAGGTGGAGAAGGACTTGGCTTCACTTGGTGTGTACAACTGGTGCCGGTTAGCACGAGAAAGAAAGTACTTGCGCGCTTTGTTAAACTCGGCCAAAATCGCGTAAGCGGTTATCGCGCCAATTAAGAAGATAATAGATGAGTCACGAACTATGTTTAGCTTGACTCCAACAACAATGGTAACACTACAGACCCTTGTGGTCTATGTGAGATCTATTCAGATTAGCCTGATATACCTAACCTAAACTAGTAATGTAATGAGGATCTGACATTCGATGGCAATTTATTTAAATTTAACGATATTCTAAACTACCATCGAATGCCAGATCTTTATTACTACGTTAGGGTAGGTATATCTGGCTGTTCTGCATAGATCTCATATAGACCACAAAGGTTCATTGTAGTACCAAAATATTTTTGCTATCAGTTTTTTCACGCGATCGTTATTGCTGGTGGAAAGTATGCGCTTTAATCTGCAGTTTGTTTGATATTCCGCTAAACATTTTTTTTTAATTTTCTTTTAAGTTTTTTCATAATGAAAAAGAGTCCTTAAATTACATTCTTATGAAATGTCTTGCGCTCTTCATCTCGATTTCGTCGGTCTCTGTAATGTCTTAGAACTTTTTTCTTGGTATTTTGTGAGGAATAAAGCATCCTTTGGTGCACATCTGGCGCGCAACATACTTTTACTATTCAGGACTGTCCACTCTTAATCGTCGTAACCGATCACTAAATACTGATCGCAATCATTCCCATATACAGATTTGCACTACTCACGCTTGACATGAATATAAATAAGCGATTTGTCATGAGATGGTAATGGAAAGTAGGTAAAAGTAGAAATATAGCAAATGCTTGCAAAAAATGTCCACCTTAAGCAAATCCTCAACCTGATCGTATCGCGATCGTGCACAACGCAACATGATATGCATCTTTTCTGGACTAGTTTTCTCAGCCTCAACTTTCTTTTGGGTGTTGTACCTCTACCTCACTATCGCTTAATCCCACTGCTCGATCAAGGCTCAACTTGTGTGTGTACTCGAATATACTTTCTAGAAACGAGTCTCCAAATCACTCGTACCGCTACAATGAAACTATCGGATTTATGCTAATGATCTGTGATCACAACTGGACTGCATAGACGGGACAAAGGCGCAATAATGGAAAGCGAGTGCGAACAAAAGCAGCAGCACTCGAAATGTCGACTAATATGTTTGACAACTTATTGTTCATGAAATTATTTTCCAAAAAGATCCCTACTACACTGGGCATACACATCCATACATACAAACATACATACTTTGTGTAATGTCTAAATATTGCAAATCTCTATTCTTTCACTCCTACTCATCTCCCTACACCACTTGATTTTTTTTGTAGGTTCGCAACTAATGCTGCTGCTGCAGCAGATACATTGGAATCGGATCGTTGGTTCATTGTGTGAGTTTGTGAAAATCTTTTAATCGGCACTGGCGACACTATTCAACAGCCGTAAACATAACACACTACCAACAACTACTCGCTCGTGTGTATGTGTGTGTAGAATAAATGGGAAATCGCAGCAAGGCATTAGCCGCACTTGCTGAACCATGCAGGCAGCGGCCGGTGGAAACAATGGCGCTGGAGGCACTTGAAACATGACAATATCAATTTGTACATACAATGGCCTAATCTGATAATCAGTGCAAACATGTCCTTTGTGCCCATTGTGCGTGGAACAATGCGAATGGAATAGTTTTGCGCCAGGATTAAGTGTGCCAAAAACACTAAAATTTCAACTGTGCTGAAATGCCAACTGCATGAGTTGGAGCATGGCGGCGCAGCAGCAGGAGCAGCAGCAGCAGGGCAACATAGAGCTTTTTGGCATGGCCGTGGAAATACTGACAACCGGCATCAGTCAGCAAATAGAAGTAATGGCAAAAACTGCTGTTGATGACAACTTCAGCGGCAGCAGTAGCGCCAACATTTTGTGGAATGTTATGCTGTGACAGCGGGCCTGTGGGGTGGACTAGTGGTGGCGCATATTTCGTTTGATGATATTAAAAATTGAATGTTTTATTCTACAATTGCAGTATGATTTTGCGTTCATTGTCGTAACAGCAGGTTTTATAGCGAGTGCTTGAGAACTTAAAATGATAATTCAAAACAGATATATTTTTTTAATAATTTTTTTTATGATAATCTGATAGTAAATTTCTTGTCATTTATTTTTTTAATATCATATCCGGCATATGTCCGAGGTGGAGGAGGATGGAGGATGGTTCTATGTGTAGAAGTCCAAGCAAGTGGGAAAAGTTACTGACCGGCATTCACTTGAGAGTGGCCAGGACGATTCTTCTGTATATGGTTCAACTCACAACGTCCGGGATTAGCCCACGTATCCTCTGGGTAGCTTCCGAACACCCGTTCGGGAGTGAGCTAAAGTGAGAAAGGATGAGAACTACCTTTACTAATGACGACCCTTGTAAACGAAATAAGTATAACGATTTTATGCACCTGAAATATCTGGTCCCTTAATGGGGAAGGTGCCTCTGCCCGGCTTGTAGATGTCCTCGTGAGAGTAAAGGCTGACATAACTGCCATTCAAGAGGTGCGATGGGCGGGGCAAGGCAAGAAAAACATAGGACCTTGCGACGTCTACTACAGCTGCCATGTAAAGTAGCGCAAATTCGGTGTCGGTTTTGTTATGGGAGAGAGACTTCGTCGTCAAGTACTGCCGTTCACTCCGGTGGACGAGCGTCTCGGAATAATCTGCATCAAAGCCCGTTTTTTTAACATCTCGCTAATTAGCGTCCACGCCCCGACGGAAGAGAAGGACGATGCGACCAAAGATTCCTTCAATGAGCGATTGGAATGTTCCTTTGAGTGCTGCCCCTGCCGTGATTGGCGACTTTAGCGCCAGGGTGGGCAAGGAGGGAATTTTTGGTCCCACAGTCGGAAAATTCAGCCTGCACAACGAAACATCCGGTAACGGACAGAGGCTGATAGACTTCGCCGGGGCCCGAAACATGGTAGTCTGCAGCACTAGATTCGTCCCGCTACCCGACCATGACGAGGTGAGAATAGCGATAACGCGGCCTTAACAACCGCGCTGTTAGTTCTGCCGTCTCCAAACTGGATAAAGAGGCAAAGCGAATGGGTCAGGTGGTGAACGAGGACAAAACGAAGTACCTTCTGTCTTCCAACAAACAATCGGCGCACCCGTCACTGTTGACGTATGGCACAGAAGCTTGGACGATGACAACATCCGATGAAGCGACGCTTGGAGTGTTTGAGAGAAAGTTTCTGCGTGAGATTTTTGGCCCTTTGCCCGTTGGCAACGACGAATATCGCATGCGATGGAACGATGAGCTGTATGACGATATAGACATAGTGCAGCGAATAAAGATCCAGCGGCTACGTTGGCTGGGTCATGTCGTCCGAATGGGTACAAACGCTCCGGCTCTGAAAGTATTTGATGCGGTACCAGCTGAAGGTAGCAGATGAAGAGGAAGACTTCCTCTGCGTTGGAAAGATCAGGTGGAGAACAACTTGACTAACGCGCTTTGTTAAACTCGCCCAAAATCGCGTAAGCGGTTAATTGGCACGAATAAGAAGATATGTCCGCCGTGGCTACAAGTTGCATGGCTCATTCGATCAACCCAATTTTTGACTACTTTATCCAACAAATCCGGCCGTATGGCGTCAATGGTGGCTGGAATATCGAGAAACTGAATTTGTTAGATACGCACAATCGCATCCAGCTAATTTGAGTCCCTGGACACAGTGGTAAACTGTGAACGGAGTACCGAACCCATGGGCAAGAGAAGCTACGAGCTCGCTATTAATAGGAACCAAGCCCTACCTGGAACAAGATACCAGCAAGAAGAAGCTTAGGAGTGAAGAGCTAAAGCTGAAAGAGGTTAGGCCGCACCAAACTATGAGGCTACGCCAGGCGAAATTCTTACTGGAAGGGTACAATGAAAAGAGATTTAAAAATCTCATAACTCTCCCCTAGGAGAAGATGAGGATGCTCACGGGTATTCTCACAGACCATTCCAGACTACAAATGATCGGGATATGGTCCACTGAATCTTGTCGTTTTTGTGACCAATCTCAGGAGACTTCATTGAATGCGGCGCTATAGCGCGGAGAAGGTTGAGACATTGCGGTCATTCGCAGCCGGATGAAAGGCAAATACGCCCAGTCCAATCCAGATCTATATTTTTAATAAGGGGAACGTGTCTGGATGATGTACTGTGATAAGTAGAAGGCACAAAAGACCGTGAGGTCGAAGTGCAAACCTCCAATAAATCTAAATATAATCTGCGCCATCTTGTTGGAACCAAATGTCGTCGATGTTTAGCTGCTTAATTCTTGAAAACAAACTTCTGTCAGCATCGCTCGATGGCGCTCGTCATTTGCCGTAACGGCAGCTCCTTCCTCAGCTCAAAAGAAATAAGGACGGATGATGCCGCCAGTTCTCTATGAAGTTTAAGAATATATTAATTTTTTTTTTTTTTCAAAGTAAACTTCCACAATTCGGAAGCGTTGTGCTGGGATTAAACTATTCGCGATGAGTAGCCAAATATGACTGATGAGAAATGCCAACGCAGCCATTCTCAACATGCACCTAAAAAAGTTCCAATACATATTTTTTTTCATAAATGGACATTTTTTTTCTTTTTGAATTCGTAATAGGTTAATAATTCGTGAGAGTTTAGTATGGATTTGGGAGCGGTTCGGCCCAAAAATATTGCTGGAAACGCCGTTTTGTTCAACGGTGAGCGCTACGGAGCTGATCAGTCAGTTCCTCCAACGTGAATTGGAAATATGTTTGTTGAAGGGCAATCTTTGATGTGCAGGGCATTTGCATCAGAAGTGTTGAAAGGACTAACTCTTTTGATCTATACAGTTCCTTCTTTTACTAATTAAAGTAATCGAGTATTTGCAGTCGGCTTGGCAGACCTCCAGCTTATATTTACCTTGCTTTTGTCCTTGCAATAAATTTGTGTAAAGCCCTGAAGCCTTTTTCACTATGCCACCGCATTTATATATTATAAAAACCACCTGTAAGGTGCCTACCCCAGGCTCACTGTCAGATTTATGGTGCAGCGCAGTCTTTTACTCATGGTTTATCTTCCTTTCCTGCTTATTTTTGAGGAAATTGTAAGAGCAGCGATTGAAATATGGCGCAATGAAACCACATAAGCAGAATCGCCCGACAACTGTGGTCGATTCTCAATGCTAAACGCACACAATTTTTGTTAGGACGGAATAAGCACAATCCCAGCGCAACAATTTCAGTTATAACGGCGCATAGTCTAATCGGCAGTCACGCCCAGATAATGGGTGTGCAAACACATGACTTCTGCAAAAGTTGTCTAGATGAGGAGGACGAAGAGACAATCCCGCACCTTTTGTGTCACTGGCCTGCTTTATCCAGACGTAGACCCAAAATTTTAGGTAGACAATAGAAGATGTTAGTTCTGCTGAAATCAAGGATTTTCTAAAATTTTTGAAAAGTACACACTGGTTTTAGTAGAGATAAGGTCAAGTTCCCCGCGCGGCATCACAAAGGGCTATGAGCCTGAGTGTGCCCCATAGTAGACAACTGCTTCAACTTTACCTAACCTAACCTTATCTCCCTAAGGTATTTTTCATTTGGTATCATCACCGCGCACTGCCTGATATGAGACATATGAGGCTTCATTCAAATGACTTCTATCGAAGGTACAAGAACGAGTAGAAGGAGGTAAAGAGTATTAAGCATTTCCTCTGCCACTGTCTTTCTCTTGCCAGAACGCGAAATCGCTGCTTAACGCCTTCCTTCTTTGGATGCCTGTCAGACTTAGAATCTGCAGCCATCCACAATATTTAATCGTTCATCCGAGAATTAAAGGGTGAACTTGAGCCTAAACTAGTTGGGTCTCTACTCAGGTTGGAATCTTGTTTGTTCCTTGGCTGAATACATCAGAGCCAACTCGAAAGGGCTAGCCTTCCCATAGTTAGCTCGCTTTCAAATAGGTGTATGGTTGCTATCCGAAAGTCGGTATCCTCTAGTCGTCTACAGGGAGTTAGTTCACATACATACGATGTGTAAGAAAAATAAAAAACTCTGAGTTAAAGTTGAATGCACTTTCCTCATTTGCATAAATTTCTGTACAAATAACTATCCAGATGATTCATTTTCAAAAATTCACGCATGTAGTTCATTTGTATCCTTATTCACTCCGCTCGGGAGCCTAGGGCCTCGACAAGACTCTTCCATGGTACACGGTTCTGGGCTGTTGTTTTAGCGCTGTACCATGTGATGTCGGCATTTGCTACCTCACGCAACATCGACCTCCTCCAAATAATCTTTGGACGCCCGCAACGGCTCTTCCCTTGCGGCTTCCAGCCCAATGCCATTCTCGTGATGCTATCTGGTGATTTTCTAAGTGTGTAACCTATTCATCACCACATTTTGCGTTTGATTTGTCTAAGGATAGTCTCCTCATTCGTTGATCCCCACAGCGCGTCGTTGCTGATGGTGTTCGGCCAGAATATTTTAAAAATGCGGGGGGATTTGTTGACGAAAGATTGTAGCATCTGTATGATGATGTTAGGGAACAGCCATGTTTCACTACTGTACAAGAATACAGACTTCACACGTGAGCTAAAATTCGCAGTTTAGTGCGCTTGGAGGTTTGTGAACTCGCCCATCCTTTGCTTAGCCTCCAGTTGGCATCTTCATGGTGCAGCCGAGATAGCAGAAGTTTTCGGCAAATTCGACCAGGCTCTCCTAAATCATTATATGTCTCGCTTTATTGTGGTTAACTCTCCTAGCTTTCGTCTTGGCGATATTGACCTCCAATTCGACAGACCGTGCCAGCGTGACTAGTTTGCCCTGCTTCGCGTGCATGGCAGTGAGTATAACAGAGAGGAAGCAGATGTCATCGACAAAGTCCAAGTCCTCAGAATGTTGGGTGAAACTCCACACGATGCCTCTTTTTTGGGCAGGGTCAATAGGCTCGTAAAGTCGTCTAGGACGATGACAAAGAGAACTGGCGACAGGGGACAACCTTGCCTTACACCTGCGTTGGTGATGAATGGGTCGCTGATGTTGCCGTTGTGAAGCACTACCAGTTCAGAGTTCTCGTAAAGGTGGTTTCT
Source organism: Anastrepha fraterculus (assembly GCA_037575425.1). Lineage (NCBI taxonomy): Eukaryota > Metazoa > Arthropoda > Insecta > Diptera > Tephritidae > Anastrepha > Anastrepha fraterculus. The sequence continues at coordinate 35,977 of JAYXIM010005268.1, read as the reverse complement.
CTCTGATGAGGCGGTTTATTTTAGCGGGAACTCCCTTTCTACTCAACACCAACCATATTGTGTCTTGTTTATACGTCACAAAAATAGCTCTGTTTAACACTTTCTGGCAGTTTCTTTACTTATTTAAAACAAAACGGTAACAGCTGCGGTTTATATCTAACATTTTTGCATTCTTAGATACATTTTTTTGCATTCATACATACATTTAAACAACTTCGGAGAGACTCACGCCCATCGAATATAAATGTCACTCAAACCAGAAGCGAACACAAATTGGAACTAAACTGTACTGCAAATAACAAAAGCAAAAAAAAAAGGAATAAAAATAAAGATAAAAAAGATGAAAAACTCACACCAACAAATAAATCTGAAAAGGACAAACTCGGATCGCCATGCACTAATTTTCGTCCAATCGATGCTGAATGAGTTGCTGACTGTAGGCGCAGCTGGTGTCATTTGATCGAGTGCCCAAATGTACTTTTATATGTGCAAGTACCTGTTGCATGATTTTCAAATGTCTACCAATTCGAAACGAAACAAGTAAGGGAGTGGTAAATTCGGTCCGAACTGAAATTTTTATACACGCGCGCATATACAGTCAACGCCAAAATAAAGTGCACACCTTACAAGTTGACAGGTTTTAACTATTTAGTTATTTATTCTTTAATTTTAATTAATTTCATAGAATAATATAGTTTATACTGCCTCAAAAACCATATAATGCACAGTTGCAAACTTTGTATAAAATTCGTAAAAATTTGGGAAGTTTTCATTAAAGTGACAAACTTTTTAATCAGAATTTCAAATATGCAGTTTTACAGTTTTTCTTAGAATTTTTTGCAAAAATACAATATTTTACAAATTTTCACAAAATTTTGATATTTTTTATCTTTATTTTTAAAATTTATTCGGATATGCAGTTTTATAGAACATTGCATTTCGGTATAATAAAATGCAAGTTTCAAATGGGTCAAAAACATACTGATTTTTGAGAATTTTTTTTTAAATAATTTTTTTTCAAAAATTGTTTTCAAATTTTTTTTAATTTTTTTTCAAATTTTTTTCACAAACAAACATTTTTTTTAAACTATTTGAAACTTGCAAAATTCAGTTTTCTATGAAACTGCGCCCGATATTTTTCTAAAAATTCTGCGGAAAAAAAGTAATTTTTTTCAAAAAATTGTTTTCCGAATTTTTTCCACAAAAAAATTCTGAGGGACACAATAGTTTCCAAATTTTTTTCCACTACTTGAAACTTGCAAAATTCAATTTTCTATGAAACTGCAGACCCGATATGTTTCTAAAAATTCTGTGGAAAAAATTTATTTTTTTCACTTTTTTTTCAAATTTCGTTCACTGTTTGAAACTTGCAAAATTCAGTTTTCTATGAAACTGCACCCGATATTTTTCTAAAAATTATGAGGAAAAAAATTAATTTTTTTCAAATTTTTTTTTCAAAATTTTTTTTTTCAAATTTCTTTCACTAAGTTTCAAAATTCAATTTGCAAAATTGAATTTTCTATGAATCTGCGTACCCGATATTTTTCTGAAAATTTTGAGGAAAAAATTTAATTTTTTTTTAAATTTTTTAAATTAATTTTAAGAATTAAACAAACTCAAAGGCAATTAAAGTTAAAGTGCTTGAAATGTGAAAGGAACGGACAGAAATTCAGTATTGACATATAAAAAGTGGGCGTGGGTTTTATCCGATCTCAATACTATGCATATCTGATCTAACTGACGATTAGGAGCGCGTCTTGATGTTTTTTCACAAATGGAGGGACCTACAATTTTAAGCCGACTCCGAACGGCAGATATTTTTTTTTATGAAGAGCTTTTTCATGGTGTAAATACACTCGGAGGTTTGCCATTGTCTGCCGAGGGGCGACCGCTATTAGAAAAAACTTTTTCTACGTTCTCTCTGAATTCCGAATGGTAGTCACGCACCAATCAATTTGACCACGGCAGCCGCCACAGCGGTTGTGAGACTAATTTTTTTTAATTTTACTTCCGGCGTATTTCTTTTCTTGGTTTTATCATTTGTACCAACTTTGAGTCATCATGATCATCATCATCATCATTGTTTGGTGCTACAGCTTCTTGTGAGCTTTGGCCTGCTGAACAGAACACCTCCGTGCTGCTCTATCCGTTACCGCTTCCTTTTAGTTCTTTAGATTAAGTTGTTCGAGGTCTTCTTTCACTGCATCTAACCACCTTGTTATGGGCCTTCTTCTTGCTTTATTTGTTTATGCATTCGCCTCCAGAAATTTCCTTTGGGCTCTTGAAATGTCCATTCTCATAACGTGGCCTGGCCATCGTATTCGTTGCGCTTTGACGCAACGCATTACATTTTTTCCATTAATAAGTTTGACCAATTCATCATTCCATCGTCAACGTCCATGTTCCAGCTCCTACTACACCAGCCGAACTACTGTTTTATATAGTGCCAGCTTCCAGGCTCTATTAAGGGGTAACCCGTGGGTTCAAAAAATCGATTTTTTTTTTGTTTATTAATTTCTACAACATATCAAGAATATTATCCCAAATTTACTAAATGTTACTCAAAACTTTAAACGCGTTTTTCTCGGAACCGTGTTTTCAAAGTCGGTTGTAAAATGTTCTCGAAAACTACTCAGCCGATCTTGATGAAATTTTACACAGGTCTTTGAGATACAATTTACTCGTGCTTCGAAGGATTTTTTTTTCATTTACAACTATTTAAAAAAAAAAACAAAATGTTAAGCAAATTTGACCGAAATTTTTAATTTTTTTGGAAAAATGTTTGCCAATTTTTATTTTTTTCTTTCCTTCGTTCAAGCACGAGTTTATTTTCTTAACTAAAACATTTATTTCTTTTTTTCATTTTAGATGATCCTGTCAGGAGTTATGCTGACAACGCGGACGCACCTTTTTTCAAGGGGTCACCGGAAATGGAGGAGTTTAAATTTTTTTTTTTTTTGAAAATTTCAGAAATTATTCTTTAAATATGTATACATAAGAGAGAAAAAAGTTTGAATTAAATAAATAATTTTTTACATAGAAAAAAAATATTAAAAATGGGCCTTTTTTTACCCGACGAAAACCCTACCCCTTAAGGAGTTTTGATTAAGAAAGTTTTGTAAGTGCTGCGTTATTAGCTGCTTGAATTCGTTCTTCTATAGTAAGTCTCATCGAATTATCTGTCCTCAGTTTGCAGCCTAGATATGTGAACGTCCTTACTACTTCAAATTTGTGTTTTCCATTATCAACTTCTTTTATTGCCTGTTTGTTTTTGACTCTAGAAAGCAGCATGCATTTGGGGTTTTCGTCGTTTATCTTTAGTCCAATTTTTCCCGTCGCTGCTTTAATTTCAGAGAAGGTTGATACTAGCGCACTCATCTTCATCTTCCTATGCATATAATTGAGTTGCTCTCTTCATTTTATCTCCAGTTCTTTTGCCGTCCCTTTATCTCATCTATTGCACAGCACAGCACAGCACTAAACTAAAAATTGTTGATGAAAATCTGTCGCCCCGTCTTACGCCACTCTGTATGTGAAAATTTTCAGATTTGTTATGCTGTATCATGATTTTGGATTCAGTGTTTCGTAGGGTCATCTTTATTAGCCTGATTACTTTTTCAGGGATTTTGCATTTTTTGAAGATTCTCGGCATGGTCATTCGGTTGACGTTGTCAAATGCTTGTTTGAAGTCCATGAAAAGTACGAAGATGTTGTGTTCATGGCATTTTCCCATTGACTGCTTAAGCGTGAATATTTGGTCAGAAGTTGAAGATGAAGAAGTTGAAGCCACATTGGTATTCCGGCAAAATTTATTCAGCGCATTAATAAGTCTATTGTTTATAATACGCGCTACGATTTTATATATTGTGTTGAGAAGCGGGAAATCCGATAATTTTTACAGTTTCCGATTTCACCTTTCTTATGAATAGGTGTTTTTAGAACTACATTCGAGTCCTTGGGCAGCGTTTCTTGTCCCATATTACCAACTTTGAGGAACTTCGTTTTTATTTATGACAGAGCTCTCAAATCTTATCTGTTCCTCTGATTCCCGTTTGATTTAATTTAACTTGAAGCCTGTAGAGAGTAAAAGGTCTATACTCTTACTGTCTTTTGTTTTTAGTGTAATTAAAGGAGAGATTGTTTCTTCAACGCTATTACGGAGCATTCACTTTTATATCACTACTACTAGCAATTTAAGGTGAGCGAGTTTAAATTGCTTAACACGAATTATGCGTGTAATGTTGTCGCCCGCTCACTAAGAGAAATCAGTGAGATGGCGCGTTCTACTGCACATGATTTTTCGGTGTCAAAGAATGAATTTCTAAATTTGTTTAATAATATTTATTTAACTATCTGTAGTATTTTAAGCTCATATCAGTTCTAAGTGGTCTGTAAAAACTAAGTTTATGTTCTAGACTTGAAATAAATGAAATTAAAGAAAATTAAATCGCCATGTGAACAAAATTATTAAGATGCACTCGCAATTTGGAAGGTAATATTTACCTCTATTTGCTTGTTCTTCCATACTTACATACAGACTCGCACATAAATTTATGCTTTCACTTGTATTTGCTGTAATGTTGAAATATTTAGAGAATTTTTGTGCCTAAATACCGGCGCCAGACGGAATTGATGCCGATTATGACAGTCTGAGCACAAACTGAGACAATGAGACAGTGCGAAGAGGAAAACTCGCATTCATGCAGTAACAATTACACACACACATACACTCCTACACGACGTAGAAACAAAAGAAATGCCTACTACAAATCCAACCTGTCACACTAACGACTTCTGCGAACCCACCTCTGGATAAAGGTAAGAAGCGACAATTACCAGTGTTTATGTATGCGTGAGTGTTAATGCCATATAATATATTACAACAAATATAATACTAAGATGGAATGGACACAAATAGTCTGCGTATAAGCCAAAGTGTTGGACTAGTTTTAAGCCAAAATAAAATACGACCACTGCTGGCATACACCACTACATATGCAGGTATGTGACATATGTAGCTTTTCTCTGAACAATGGCTGAGATTGCGGGAGTTGGCACTACATGAATGCCCGGAGTTGCGGGAGGGCGTGAACGTGCCCTGCTGTTTTGAGTTTTATTGCGCATCCGTGTACGCAATTCTTTTGTCTACCACAGCGGCGAGTTGAAGTGTTTGAGGAACATTTTTATTATTATTGGTAAGATTTAGGGATGCGATTGCAAAGGATGTTGCAGAGTGGCGGTTTGAAAAAGATAAAAGGTAAATCGAAATTTGCCTAGGATACATACATATATGCGTATGTATGTATGTAAGTAAAGCAAAACAACTGAGCAATTGACAGCAAGAACAACTTGCTGGCGGTGCGGAACAAGTGCAGAAAGGGTTATGAAATATTATATAGATTATATAGAATTTCAAAATATTGCATTTTGTTTTGCTGGATATAAGGAGTGCTGCTTTTGAACTATGGATATCGATAACTATGGTTTGACAGCTGAGAATGGCAAACTGTGTTGACATTTTGTGTAAATGCACGCAATGAAACTAGTCTGAGCATAGAGGGTAATGTTTTGGAAGAGAGAGAGAACTTTGAATATCTACAGAGTTTGATTGAAAAGTAATGAGCCTTATTTTTTAAGCAGTTTTATTAAACCTTTTGGCTTATACAACTAATATTCTTCAAAGTAGGACCCTTGAGCGACAATACACCGCTGGTAGCGGTCCTTCCACTGAAGGAAACATTTTTTAAACTCATCCGCCGGAATGGCGTTCAATTCGGCTGTCACAGTTTTTTGGATCGCCTCGATGGAGTCGAAACGCCTCCCCTTCAGCTTTCTTTTCAGCCGCCGGAACGAGAAGAAGTCCGGAGGGGACAGGTCTGGGCTGTAGGGAGGATGGGGAATCACCGAAACCCCCATCTTGGCCAATGCAGAGGTGCAGAGGAAGGCGGTGTGCGCCGGCGCATTGTCGTGATGAAGGGTCCAATTGTTGACGAGCTGGGGCCGAACCCGGGCGACGCGGTTTTTCAGCCGAAGGAGCACTTCTTTGTAAAATGCCGCGTTTACTGTGCTTCCTGGAGGTACAAACTCCTTGTGGACGATGCCTTGAGAGTCGAAAAAGATGATCAGCATGGTTTCGACCTTGGATTTCGACATGCGCCTCCCGGCCTTCCTTGAACGACATGTGCCACCGTTTTACCTGGGCACTGGACAGAGATTGGTCTCCGCAAGCCTCTTTGAGTAGCCCAATGGTTTCGGTACTCGTTTTCTTTAGCTTTACGCAAAATTTGATCGAGTAACGTTGCTCCAACGATCCCTGCATTTTCGCCACAGCAAAATCCTAACACACTTTTAAAACAGCTTTCACGCACGGAGCGATGTTGACTGCACCGCTGTTGCCAGCGAACTGGGACCGGTTTCTGGTGTAAGGGGAAGGTCCAACGATCATTTTCCCCCACCAGCCGTTTCGGTTGATCGCTTGGCAGACGCTCCGCACGGGAAGGCTCATTACTTTTCAATCAAACCCTCTAGCAAGCAATGTCGGCGGTGTGAGAGGAACCGCTTTTGATATTGCACTACCTCTGAGAGAGGCCAAAAATGTATTTGCACAACTGAGTAAAATGTGGAGATCAAACCCAGTACTCTTGCCCACAAAAATTCAGGTTTTAATGCTTGCGTTAAACTGATTCTGTTGTACGGATGCGATACCTGATCAACCATAAAGACAAACGTCAGGAAGCTACATACAAACTTTTGTTAATATCATAGATGCCTTAGGCATATTCTGCGACGGCCCACGAAGATCTCGAATGAGCGCCTATGGAAGCGCACTCAGGAAACGCCGATGGAGGCAGAAATCAAAAAGAGAAAATATGCATGGCCGGGTCATACATTAAGAAAGAGCACTGATGTGATGCTACACGCGGTGCTGGAAAGTAATCCGTATGGACAACGAAGAAGAGAGCGAACGAAGACATCCAATTTCTGTATTGCAGTCCGACAAAGTGCTTCACGATGACCCAAAAATATTCGAGTTTTACGAACCCCCTCTGCCATATTTTCACCATTTTTATAGTGAATTTTAATAATTTCAATGCGTTGTTTAAGCGTGCATCGGTCCATTTTTATTAATGGCGTAGTTTCTACTTGTCAAATATCAAAAACTGACAGCTTCAAAAGTGACAATCATTGACTATTCAAAATAACACCTGTTAGTTAGTTCTATGTAGTCTGTAAGGTAGGTAAGTAAGATGGGAAGAGTACCCCAGGTACACTACAAGTAGCACTTACGTGCCGTTTTGATACCATAGTGTGGACCACCACCTGTGAAAGGATTAAGAGGAAAACCCGTCTACAGCCATCCAGTGATGTTGATGTAGCGGAGGAGACAAAAGGGATCTAGGCTGGAGAATTTCTTCAAGTCATCCCCAAAGGGTAAGCTAAGGAATCTCAGGCGCCTAGCCGCCAGAGCCGGACATTTGCAGATAAAGATCTCAACAGTCTCTTTCTCTGTAGAATCCCCATAGCTTCTGCAATAGGGGTTGTACGGAATTCCAAGCTTCTCCGCATGAGTACCGATCACCCAGTGACCAGTGAACCCCGCAATGAGTTTGGAAATTGAATGGCGGGGGATTCCCATCACCTTAAGCGTTCTGTTTCTATCGTTTCGAGAACATAGTGTTTCTGAAATAGCACACGATAAGGCAGACCTCCATCTGTCTTGCGCTTTTTTTAGAAAGAAATTATGCAGTTTCCCTTTAGCGACGGCCAAGGGAATACCGATGTCTGAGAAGGGGACAGCTGGAACCGGTTCTGACGACCCCTTCCTGGCAAGCTCATCAGCAATTTCATTTCCCTCTATATTCCTGTGCCCAGGTACTCAGATAAGGGAAATGTTTCCTGCACGTTCGAGACGTTTGAGTACCTCCTTACAGGAGTTCACGAGAAGAGAGCTGCAATACGGCGACGACAGGGCCTTGATTGCAGCTTGAATATCGGAAAAAATATTAATGTCTCCCTCCCAACAGCGATCCCGAAGCATTTGCATGTTTGGAGGATCCCGAAGACCGCTGTTTGAAAAACGGTGCTTGTTTCCGGCAGTTTAAAGGAGACCGAAATGCTGGCTGATTTAGAGTAAACGCCCGCTTTCACTCCAGACTCCATTTGGGATCCGTCAGTCAAAACAAAGGTATCTATATCCGTACCGACTCTTCCTTCTTTCCAATCTTGCCTGCTCGGAAAGATAGCCCTAGCACAACCCAATTTGCGGATGGAGAGGTCAGTGCGAATAACAGAGAAGGAAGGGGAGATCTGCTTCAATATGCTACTATGTCCTAAAGGAAGTTGTCTCCAAAGGCCAATCTCCTTCAGCCTAATAGCACTCTGAGCAGCAATGGATTTAACTTGAAGATCCACAGGAAGTAGTCGCGGAACGACGTTGAGAGCAGCAGTGGGACGTGTTCTACAAGCGCCTGTGATGCCCACACATGCAGTTCTCTGCACTCTCTCTAGTTTAGTGGTGTTGTAGCCCTTCTGGAGAGCTACCCACCAAACTAGGCTAAGGCACTAAGTTGTACATCCAAAGTACGACACGTGTCTTGGGACCCCATTTTTTGCCGAACATAGATTTATAGGCGGAGAAGGCTATACTGGCATTTTTAGCTCGATTTTCTATGAGCAGCTTCCAGTGGAGCTTGCGGTCAAGTATTACACCAAGATACTTAACTTCCGATGAGAGTGTAAGACACTGGTTGTTTAGTCTTGGAAGCTTAAAAGGTGGAGGCTTGTATTTCCTGGTGAATAGCATCAACTCCGTTTTGTCAGAGTTGACTCTAAGACCGCAACTGGCAGTCCATCCACTGAGTGTAGCCAATACACCTTCCAAAATGTTGTCTGAGGAATTTGAGGAATTGGCACTGACCTTTGAAATAAACCAAAATACCCATCAGGCTATGGGTACCCAATGTGAAAATGTAAGTACGCCAATCATTGCAACCACTTACTTGCAACCAACTATCAATTGGCTAGTCAAGTGTTTGGCCTACAGGCAGACAAACATAATTTGAAAATATTTACTAACAAAAACAAGAAGAGACACAAGCAAATAAATACAAACTGCAGCTAAAAGTATTTATTAGCCAAGTTCCAGTGAAAAAGGGTCCGACAATGCGAAGCAGTGAGACTTTAAAAAGGCAACTGTCAAACAGCGGCATAATGGAAATAAGAAAATTTCGAGTATAAAAAAAAAAACAACTATTGAATTTATTGCAAGTCACGTGGTGGAACATTTTATGAACTGCATTTCCTCGTACTTGAGCCAAATGGGAACAATTTGTGTTTATTTAAGCGTACGCCTATTTTTGGTGAACTGGGCTAAGAGAAGTCGAACAAACCTGTCGAACAACAACGTCATCTTCAATTGGCCTTTTATTTTTATTTATAATTTGAAAATAAAACATTTTGGGTTGGTACTTCACGCAGCTAAGGTGTGTCGATTATGGCATTTCGGTGAAATGTGAACTCAAAAAAAAAAAAAAAAAAAAAAAAGCATACATATATATAAGTACAGCGGTGAACATGAAAATAGCAGTATTCATAGACAATTATTTTGAAGTTTTTTATTTTTTCCTATAAATCATACAAAAGTACATTTGGATACCAAATATCTACGAAGGGTTAGGGGACTTCAGATGTGTAGAGTTTAACTGAATAAACCTGACAACTACGTAAATGACGGTTCTTTATTTGCATCGTTACATTTTTAGGTGTACATTGAAACAGCAGTGCCTTCAGTGTTGTAAGGTCATATAAGAAATATTAATAAAATGTGGCACAAATTTAGATGAAAGTAAGTTTTTTTATTATTTTTTTTTTTTTTTAATTTCAAAGAGTGTCATGAATAAATTTCTTATGTTTTGACTATAGTGGTGGCTCTAGCAAAACTTTGCACCACAGAGCAAGGAAAACAGATTCTTAAATTGAGAGCAGATGGAAGATATTTTTTTGTAAATTTTTTTTTTGGGGACAACGTGCAAGTCCAGCACTGAGACAACATTAAGTCCATTGTACTGCACTCGGGTTCCTTTTTTAATTTTCTTTGGAGGCCAGGTTCAAAGAAATCGGTTCAGATCATGTGGTGCCAAGGAACCAAGTTGGTCGCTTCTTAACACATCAGTGCCAAAGCCCTCAAGCCTGATTCGAGCGAAGGCCGGGCAGACATACATAAAATGATCCGCCGTCTCATTCTCCTCTTCACAAGCTGGGCAGAGTGCACTGTCTGAGATGCCTATCTTTTCCTTTTCCCTGTGCTTCGCTCATAGAAAGTGGCCCGTCATCAGCCCCACCAGCTGCCTACAGTCCCTTCTGCTTAATGACAGGAGGATCTGCGACAGTCGGTTGCATCAGTTTTGGCCATCTGCAGCCTCTCTCAGCCGCCAAGCTTGATGACTGCAGAAGGGAATTGCAGAACGGGCTCCGGACCAAAGAAATTTGCCTCAGAGCCCATCCTAGCTAAAGAGCCAGAGATCTCGTTTCCTGCAATACCCACGTCTCCCAGGATCCATCTAAGCATCTGGATATTATGCCCACTAACATAGTTCAACCTGAATTTACAGAAACACCGCTTGAAACTGGAGCCATCGGTGAAAAATTTGTTTGCCGTGCCCATTTTCAGAGCTTGACCACAAGTAAGCCTCTGCTAGCACTACACTGTATCTCTTTTCTAGTACGATGGCATGGAGAAAATCGTTTGATCGAAGTCCATACCTTCTCTGTTGTTCAATATGTCCATTTGTGGAAACGCCGGGAAAAGAGGAGAAAACGAAAAAAATCGGTGCAAGACGATCGCAGAATTGTAATGTGCTCCAAAGAGAATACCATGAAGTCAGCCACACAAATAAAAAAAGAGGTGAACTTAAATGTTTTTAACATTACTTTATGTGGAAGACTGAGGGAAGATGGATTAGCAGCTCGCAGCTCGCGAAAAGCAGCCCACTTCATATATTAAATGTTTTTCGAAAAAACTAATATTTTTTTGGTACTGCTATTTTCGTGCTCACAACTGTAGGTATATGTCAGACTTGTATATATGCATATGTGTATTATTATTTGAAAAAATATTTTTAATAAAATAAAGTGGATCACTGCCTACTCAACACAGAAGTACACCGTTTTTTCCAAAATTTTTGTTGAACATTTTCTGACAAGCTAATTAAAAGACGTCTCTTTGCCGCCACAGCACTAAAATATGAACATGAATTGGCAAAAATGGCCACAAAAGGTACTCGAATTTGAAGTTCGCCACATGCGAGCAAACCTGGCTGTACTAGTATAAAGGCGCACACTGATCGATTTACCATCGGATATGGAGTAGTAAGGTCGGGTGCAAAAACTTACTGTCTGCAATTTGTCAAATAAATTGACAATCGCAATCTGAGTCAATAAGCGATGTAAAACACTAATCCACCCACTCACGCAGGCGGATTAAGCCACTGCCAACAAGAAAAAGTTTAGAAAAGTGAAGTTATGAATACAAAATTTTACATATCAAGCGATCAGCTCGCTTACAATCGCAACCCTCTGGCGGCATACAGCAAATCAAAATAAAAAAAAATTAAATAAAGTAAAAAGAAAACAAAGCACAGCGCGAGTCACCCGCTAATCCGCACGCCAAATAATTGCTTTTGTCATTGAGTAAACATTCGGTTAAGTTGCACTACGCCCATACTTTCCATACCACAAAATGCCGTAGATCGTCAAGTTGATCACTCCGAACGATCAGCAGCAGCACGATAATGATCAGTCGCCCAAAAATCCACCACCACCAATGAGCGCATTACAGCTACAATCAAAACAAAAACCACCAACTTTTTCATTGGAACGCGCGCCAACTAGCCGCAATGAGCGAGAGATCGCATGTAGGCGAGAATTTCCGACTCACAAGTGAACGCGAAGGCTCACACTCTACTCCATGCATGCATACTCGTATATGGCATTGTGATATGCGTGGTGTTTGTGTGAGTATCGGCTGAGACAGTTATTGAACCGAACTTAAGTGGCTGATTGATCGTTGACGAAGCCACACAGCGTGTTGATTTATTCCCTGATGGTTTGAAAATGATCATTTCATTTTATACTCGTAAAAGGACAAAAGCAAAACCAAAACAAACAACAAAAACCAAAGAAAAAAAAAACGAGGAAGGAAAATTGTCAATTGCGTTCATTTGTGCGATCGTCGCCTGATGACTTGAGCTGCTCATATAAGCAATGCAATTTCATTATCGACTGCGAGTGAGTGTCTAAAGAGTTATAAAGAGTTACCAGCCAACTATCGCTCGAAAGTGAATTTATGCAGCAGTTCGTAGTGGGTATCATTTTCAAAGCCACGCCATCAAAGTCTGGCAACCAACTTCATCGATTCCCCGAACTCGAAGGTGTTGTCTTTGACTCTTTGCTGGCCACTCCACCAACACGAATAGCAACACTTTTTTCCCCCTCATTTATGCAGCCCTAAGACGTTCGACGATTGACGATTGCGCGTATGACGTTGCACTTCGGTGGCATAGCGGTGGCGCATGCGTTGTGGCATGCAACCAAAGCGGGTGACAAGGCGCATACTCGCACATTTGCCGCGCTGAACACAAGAGTAATTACAAATGTCACTGGCAATCGAAACGAGTCATAAATCAAATCGATCGAAATCGAAAAATCAAAATAACATTTAACTATGCACACACGACACTTTGACTGCGCATTTATGGGCATATTTTGCTGATGAGTTTTTTGCTGCTTTTGTTGTTCGTTTTGAAGCGACATTAAGTTTGTACTTATCTACTTATGAATTTTGGATATGCACAAACTTCTGGTTTATTTGGAATAGGTAATTTTTGTGTACCTTTTTGAATGACTTTTTTTCTAACTTTTCTGTTATTTATGGTTTCCACTTATTGTTTATGATTTCACAAATAATGCAAGACTTCTGGGCGCGATGATGATGATGTTGAATTTGAAATCGTCAATTGTTAGTGAAGGAACTCACGTGTTTTCTCGTGTTGGGCATTGTAGGTGTGTCCTTATGTTATTACTTACTTATTCTAAAAACACACAAACAACTTCGTGCACTTCTTTGCCGAATGCATACAAATTTAACTTCTTTTTTCATAAATATGCATAACCGTGCATGCACTTCAGTAATATAATAATAAGAGATTACAGAAATATGCTTATACAGGGTGCACATGCGCAGGGTGATTTGAATACGATGAGTGACTGATGGTAAAAATGCGATTTCTAGTCAAAAAATCAATCACAAGAGTGGATCGATGAGATGGTGCATTATCATGCAACAAGCGCCAGCTTCCTCCTTCCTGGTATCCAGGGCGAATTCGACGAATACGATGCAACAAATGCTTCACAACGCCAAGATAGAAAACTATATTGACGGTTTGTTCTATTGGGACGAACTCCTTGTGGACAATTCCCTTGGAATCGTAAAAACAAATGAGCATCGACTTGATTTTGGTCATCTCTAAACGCGATTTTTTTGGGTGTGGGCTCATCTGAGCCAATCCATCCGGTACTTTGACGCTTAGTTTCAGGTTCATGTTGGACACACCACGTTTTATCACCCGATAAAATGTCGTACAGGAAGTTCTTGTCTTTTCTCGCCTCTTCAATGAGGTTTTTCGAATGTTGAATTCTGAGCAATTTTTGGACCTCAGTTAACTTGTGCGGAACGAAACGTGCACAGACCTTTCGTAGGCCCAATGATCAGTAAAATGCTATAAATCGATGTTTGTTCATTGTCATTTAAGTGCTCACAACCATCTCAGAAACGTGTAAACCACTCATGAACTCTGGCACGATCAATTCAAATATTTCGGTAAACGTTTTACCGATTTTAAAACAAAATTTGATATATTCTTTGTTCGAAAATCATTTTTGTACCGATGACACAAACACACTGACACTTTAGACGCAATAACTTCGCTTCCACTAAACTGAATGCCACCAAACTTTCACCGAAAGTCAGCAAGGGATGTAACTTCTGACGCACTAACTCATTAAAAAGGTGGCGCCATTGCAAACATTTTTATGAGGCCAGTCTCGTTTCTTTTGGACTTCACCTTGTAAATGAGCCAGATTCTTTTTGGGAAAACGCCATATTCAGTGATTAGTCGAAATTTAATGCTTCTGGATCAGATGGACCTCCAAAAGTTAAAAAAAAAAAAATAATTCGCGCGTACGCTTCTGTTAGGTGTTTGGCTGAGCTCCTCCTCCTATTTGTGGTGTGCATCTTGATGTTGTTCCACAAATGGAGGGACCTACAGTTTCAAGCCGACTCCGAACGGCAGATATTTTTATGAGGAGCTTTTCATGGCAGAAATATACTCGGAGGTTTGCCATTGCCTGCCGAGGGGCGACCGCTATTAGAAGAATGGTTTTTTTTTTTATTAATTTTGCTTTCACCGAGATTCGAACCAACGATCTCTCTGTGAGCTCCGAATGGTAATCACGCACCAACCTATTCGGCTACGGCGGCCGCCCACCTCCAAAAGTTTGGCGATATGAAAATACAGAACTGAATGAAAATGGGGGAGGGGTTAATTGCAGCTCATAAAACCAAGCTTTTGGAAAAAAGTATGCGTTGCCATTTGTAAGCAACTATTAAAGCTAAGCGCGGCCTAAAAAGTACTGAATACTCATTTTTTCTTTTATAGATTTAATCAAATATTCTGTATATATCCATGCTCGAATAATATTTTTCCATTAAATAGTGCCTTATTTTGTTATTACCCTAAGTTCTCTAATTCCAGGCACGAATGTGGAAGTTTTTGTTCCTTAAATATTGAATAAAAGTGTTATTTTAGAATTCTCAAATTTTCTCAAGTGCGCCCGTTCATTCGTTTATGAGCTTATTCGTGAATTGAATGCATCAAGCGATGTTGCAGAATCTATTGCAAAAGACAAAAAACACGAGGAACATTCTGATACTTTCCGATTTGCAGAATTAATTCAACAAGTGCAAGCGAACATTGACGGAGGCAAATCAACGAGGGCCCTTGCGAATGAGCTTAATATTTCTTAGAGTCTTATCCGTCGAGTTTTCCAAGAAGATCTCGGGTATAAATCGTAGGATTATGCGCAGAAAACAGTTCATGTCGGAGAACAGCGAGTTATCCCATCAAAACGGCTTCTAAACAAAATTAAACACCCTGAAGCGCTTGAAATGTTATGGCTCTTTTCTAATGAAATAAATTATGACTAAGACCGAAATATCAATCGCAGAAATTACTTTCGACTATGTTTCAATCCTACAGAGGTTTCTGTTGTCATGCACCTAAAGTTTCCAGCCACTGTTTTGGTTTTAAGTGTTGTGAGCAACAAACCTCACCATGCCATTTTTTTTAACGAATGCAGATGAAGAGCTCGTGCTCCGCGCTTTCTTTGGCATATTGCAGATTGGACAGAACAGATGAAAGTACTACAAGAAACATGCGTGGCCGCTCAATATTTGAGTTAAATAGTGGTCAACGTCTCCGAGCCTTCTGGACACCCATTGGTTAATTTTGGGTATAAGCTTATAGATCCAACGTCCGTTAACCGACGAGACCTATCTGCTTTGCTATTTCTCTAACGAATGCAGACGCTCTGCAGCTTCATCTTCTGTAATCGGCTTTACTCATTGTCTGTTATAAAGGTGTCCAAATTCCTGGAAGCTTTCCAGCGATGACACAAACCGCATCGTCTAATACGGTTCTGTATGCGCACGCAACTCTAAGCGCATTTCGTCGGTGCGCCTGAACTACGGGTCTATCGTTCGATGGTTTGGCTCCTCCCCATATAGCAGCAGTATACAAAATGACGGAATGCACTACCCTTGACAGGAGGTGCCGTCTGGCGTCTTGCGCTCCGCCTATGCTTGGAAGAATTCTGGTAAGAGCACCGTTGACTGCCGCTGCTTTGAAACCCGCAGTTGCTAAATGTTGTTTAAAGCTGAGTTGTGGATCAATCATTACGCCTAGATACTTTATTGTCTCTTTCGACTGTGTTTAGTGTCCACCTATCCGCAGTTTCATGTACTCTTTTTTTCCTCGCGCAGTTACGAAGACCACTTCGGAATGGGAAGTTATTGTAACTAAGAGAAATTTGATTGAATGATTTTATGGCTATAAATAAATTACTGTTGTGTAAAAAACACGTGAGGTTTCATTAGAATTTGTTCAGAATAAAAACTAATTAGTTTTAATCTCAAATTGTCCTTAAATACAGTACCTACTCTGTTTATAAGTACTTGTAGTATATGCACGTATTTGCAGGTTCGGGGGCTACTCTACACTCTCATAAATATGTAAAGAACATTCGTAGCTCGGCTATATCAGATCGGCATTAATGTCAATAGCTAAATACCATAATTTATGCTCCCTTAATCATATATGTATGTATGTACAGTAACATGCATGCATACATATATTACTCATAAATATTTGTAGTCATAAAAGTGTTCCACGTTTTTCGACATGACATATCACGTGGCGGCCAGCGAAAATCTTATCAGTTTGACTATTTAACATCTGTACGAGTATACGGATATTTATCAGTAGTGCCTACTAAAATTATTATTTTCTTTTCACTTTTAATATTTATGGAATCTTAAGGTGCTGTCAGACATAGCTAAGCAGAACATTTTATTAATTAAATTTATGATAAAAATGTTCACTTAGCGCTCAAAGTAATTTGAGCAAGTTCTACCTAATTTGTCGGCAATCAATTTCAAAAAGCAAGCTTTCATGGTCTGATTGCAGCTTTTAGAAAACAAATGAAAAAGTAAATTACAACTTGCTAGCAAGTATTACTTTTTCCGCAAAATCCTTTCAAACTATTCGAGTGCTGATATATGAAGCGTCGAGTATTAATAAAATATTAGTTAAAGCATCAAAAATATTATCAGGTCAGTCCATAAGTTCGTGCGTTTTTTAAAGGTGGTTTTAAAATTAATAAAAAGGATGTTTAAAGTATTTATTAATCAATAATATATTTTCCTTCATTATTTACAATGTCTTCCCAACGTTTAGGCATATACGTTTAGGAAAATACGCTTCGATATCCCTTTTTTTAGCTTCTTTTGATGAGAAGTTCTTGTTACTCATATGGGACTGAAGTCCACGGAAAAGGTGATAATCACAAGGTGCAATATCCGGAGAGTATGGTGGATGCGGCATTAGCTCCCATCCGGGCTCGTCCAGCTTGCCTAATGTTTGCCTTGCAGTATGAGGTCTTGCGTTGTGGTGGTGAAACAAAACTTTGCGTCTATTCACTGAAGACGGTCGATTTTTTTTAAGTGCCTCATTTAGGATTGATAGCTGATGGGAATACTAATCAGTAGTTATCGTCTGGTTTGGTTCCAGGAGTTCATAAAAAACAATACCGGCCATGCCCCACCAAATAGACAGGAGAATCTTCTTGGGATGAAGGCCATCTGGGGGGGCATGAGGGGTCGGTTCTGGTGTTTCATCTTTATCTAACCATTGGCTTTTGCGAGCAGGATTATTGTAAAGGACCCATTTTTCATCACCAGTAACGATACGGTTCAAAACACTTTCATTTTCAAGCCGTTGCAGCAGCTGCGTCTATGCGGAACCCATTTTCCCAGCTTTGAAACCTTTCCAAACTGAACCAGGTGCCTGTGAACTGTTGCATGCGATGAATTTAACCTCTGAGCTATCATATCGACTGTCAGATTTGGCTCAGCTTCCAGGAGTTCGAGCAAGGCGTCGGAGTTAAAGACTTCAGGACGACCAGCGCGCGGGGCATCCCCCACGTCGCAGTTACCACTTCGGAATTTTGAAAACCACTTTTGCGCAGTCCATACACTCACGGGGTCCTCTCCGTGAACAGTGTTTATTTCTGCAGCAGCAGTTGTTGCATTTTTACCACTTTTATAAAAAAAATACAAAATATGTATCTTATACGCGTTCGAAGATTCCATTTTATTTTTTAACAACACATGCTTCTATCCGCGATTAAAACCACTTGTTGAATGCACAATATATCAAAGAAAATATAAATCTCTTCTTCTTAATTGGCGCTATAACCGCTTACGCGATTTTGGCCGAGTTTAACAAAGCGCGCCAGTCGTTTCTTTCTCGTGCTAACCGGCGCCAGTTGGACACACCAAGTGAAGCCAAGTCCTTCTCCACCTGATCTTTCCAACGCAGAGGAGGCCGCCCCTCTTCCTCTGCTACCATCCTCTGCTGGTACCGCATCGAATACTTTCAAAGCCGGAGCGTTTGTATCCATTCGGACGACATGACCCAGCCAACGTAGCCGCTGTATCTTTATTCGCTGCGCTATGTCTATGTCGTCGTAAAGCTCATACAGCTCATCGTTCCATCGTCTGCGATATTCGCTGTTGCCAACGTGCAAAGGTCCAAAAATCTTACGCAGAATCTTTCTCTCGAACACTCCAAGCGTCGCTTCATCGGATGTTGTCATCGTCCAAGCTTCTGCGCCATACGTTAGGACAGGCATGATGAGAGTCTTGTAGAGTGTTAGTTTTGTTCGTCGAGAGAGGACTTTACTACTCAATTGCCTACTTAGTCCAAAGTAGCACTTGTTGGCAAGAGAGATTCTACGTTGGATTTCAAGGCTGACATTGTTATCAGTGTTAATGCTGGTTCCTAAATAGACGAAGTCTTTTACAACCTCGAAATTATAACTGTCTACAGTGACGTGGGTGCCGATACGCGAGTGCGCCGACTGTTTGTTTGAAGACAGGAGGTACTTCGTTTTGTCCTCGTTCAAATAAATAGTTCCGTTATATTCCGCGAATCATTTTTTGTATGGAAAAATCGTACAAAAGTGAAATTATGGGTAAAATACGCACGAACTTATGGGCTGACCTGACATTAATAAAACTTACAGGGTCCGGCACTAGAACTACGCCAACTCCAGACCGCTCGCGCATGTGATACATGAGCATCATCTGTCTGTTAGTTGGCTAAATGACAGTTCAGAGTATTGTTTACAAGCGCGCGGAAGCATTTTGCCGAGAGTAAACGCGAAAAAAAGAAATATAAATAATGGTGTGAATGAATTCTATTTGGCTGGAAAATCACAACCAGCGGTTGTTCGTGAGCTCGAGCACCTTAAAGTTAATAAAGGTTTTGCTTATAGCACCCTTACTCCACTACACTGATACTGGTAGCATCGCGAAATGTCATTGAGGTGGTCATCAAAAGACTGCAACGTCACGTGAAATGGTTCAAAAAGTGAAGATGCGACTTGACGCGAAATCCTCGACGAAGTGGCAATCAAATGGCGAAATAACTGAAAATATCTGACCCTAGCATCCCCCGCATATTGAGAAATGATCTCAAAGACAATATATTATATTATATTATAGTACATGTGGTTATTTGTTTCCATCTTCTTTCGGCTAAAGCAAGATAGTGTGAAGCTATGGATGCTTTTAATGGGTTCAGTGGGGTGGAGACTGCCACCGCCTCTGCTAAGTATAGTGTCCAACGTTTTATTCCCAACTCATCCGCTATCTCATTACCCCGTATGTTCCTATGACCGGGAACCCGTTCAGAATAATTTGGAGCCAATTATTAAGCAATTCCAACTCTTCTCTACACTGTAAGACCAGTTTGGATGAAATGGAGTTGGAGTCCAGGGCCTTTATAGCTGCTTGACTGTCTGAGAAAATAGCTACTCTTGCACAAACTTCCTTATTGAGCTTTAGTGATTTGCATGCTTCTCTGATCGCTAAAAGTTCTGCCTGGAACACGGTCGGGGGACTGTGTAGTCTGATCTGTTTTTGAGCAGCGAGGGTCCCTCTAGGAGGATCTTACTGCGGCCGGACGACCTTGTTGTCCAGCTTCCTATGTCTCTGAATCTCGCCGCGCTGCAAGTACCGATTGTTTTAATGTGTAAATCTAATGGTAGCAGATGAGTTAGTGAGCGCTTCCGTAGGACTGGTGCTGAGTGCTCCTGTAGTTAAGATACACGCTGTTCTTTGTATCTTGCCCAGCTTGGTTTGGTTGTATTTCTTTTCTGTTGCAGGCCACCAAACTAGTGCCGCCTATGTTAGTATTGGCCTTAGAAAGGCTGTGTAGGACCAATTGGTTAGTTTTGGTTTCACCGATGATTATTCTAGTTTTAAGCATGTTCACTATCCATTCGTTGAGACCTATGTCTATGCCTAGCATATTAAGAGCCTCAATTATGGATCTTGTGTTAACATTGTTGAACACCCCCTCTATGTCGAGAAAAGCAACTAACTATTATTATTATTATTAGAAGGCCATTACGCACTGCGACCAAAGCTGATCTATTGTGAAAGGCCAATTTTTGTCACCCTAGAGTTTTAGGCTTTTTAAAAATTTTAGCACAATTATGGGTTTGTTGTTCCAAAGATTGCATGGAGAAACTACGATATCACCAAGGTGATGAAGTCTCTGTCTGCTCAACGCAGAACATTCACAAAGCACATGTTCAGAGCTTTCTATGTCCATTTCGCAAAAGCGGCAGACATTGGTCTCAGATAGACCAATATTATTTAGATGGTCCTCAGGCTGCAGTGACCTGTAAGACGCAGATCTACCTATTAAAAGACGCAGATCAACTCTGTTTAGTGAGAGAAGTTTATCAGATATTCCTTTGTTGGGACTTAGGAATAGTTTGGCTTGACGCGGACCGCCACATTTTAGCCAGTGTGCAGCAAATTTTCTTTCTTCCCATTTCCTAAGGAATTCATTAATGTGACCTTTTGTGAGTCCACAGAAAGGCTCAGGACCAGTAAGTTGCATATTTGCTCCTTGTTTTGCAAGGTCATCAGCCATTTCATTTCCCTCATGTCCTTCATGTCCCGGAATCCAGCCTAGTGTTACTTTGTTGAAGTTCCCTAACGTGTTGAGAAGGTTTAGGCAATCATTTACCAATTTAGAGGTGATAGTTGTTGATAGAAGGGCTTTTAGAGCCGCTTGGATATCTGAAAGTATGTAGATGAGTACCTCTCATTTTCCTGCTAAGGCATTCTCTCACACATATATCAACGGCATGTATTTCTGCCTGGAATATTGTTGGGTAGAATCCCATCGGAATCGATTTTTTGAATTTAGGCCCATTGATTCCTGCCCCTGTTCTACCATTTTCCAATTTGGATCTATCAGTAAACCACAGCTGAGAGTCAGGTTGGAAAGTGATAGAATTAGTTCTCCAGACTGTGCGTTCATTAATTATAACTTGGAAGTTCCTGAAGAGTATTGGTTTGGGTGATAGTATATCATCCCTATGAAGAATGGGACTATGTAGGAAGTCTTCTAAGATCTTTAAATGTCCTTTCATATCCCCACTTTTAAGTTCAGATATACCTTTCAGTCTTAAGGCACTCGAGCGAGCTTCCCTTTCAATCAAGATTGGAAGCGGTGGTATGTTCAGGAGTACACCTAATGCATCCGTGGGACATGTTTTCATAGCCCCTGTAATACCAACACATATCAGGCGATGCAGTTTGTTTAATTCGTTTACTGCTTTTCTTTGCTTGACCTTGGGCCCCCATGCTAAAGATGCATAAGTGACTATGGGTTTCACAACTGAGGTGAATGTACAGAAGGTCATTCTAGGGTTTAGTCCCCATGTCTTACCAAAAAGCCTTGTGCAGGCAGAGAATGCCCTTGTGGCTTTTGAAGTAACTCTCTCAATATGGGAATTCCACGTTAGCGTTTTGTCAAGACTGACGCCAAGATAGTTCGCTTCTGTCGAGAGTTCAAGTGTTGTTTCATTAAGGGTCGGACATTTGAGATTTATGTTCCTTCTCCTAGTAAACGGTACAAGTGCTGTTTTGGATGGGTTAATGGAAAGCCCTTGTTCCATGCACCATTTGTTTATTATTGTAAGGGCTTGCTGCATGCGATCCGAAATGGTTTCCTCATGCCAGCTTAATACATAAACTACTAGGTCATCAGCGTAGCCCTGAGTAGCCTAACTAGTGAGTATTGTTTGTATTCTATGCTAATCTCAATCGCTCTTACAACCTCATGAAGAGCTGTCTCTGTGGATTTTCCTTTGAGGTAGGCATGTTGAGATGGTGAAATCGTTGTGCCTGTAATCTTCTTCAAAGGGTCTTACTATTTAATAATATTTTTTGAACCACACTTTCTCCAGAGGTAATTTGATTACAAGCTAAGGACTCGCTAAATGCTAAATAACATTTAGCCTTATCGACAGCTCTATTTGTTTTATTGTGCAAGTGAAATCATGTAATAAATTCGATAATATCAAATAATAATACGAAATTTCTTCATTTCATAAAAAATAAATCTCATAAAACTGCAAAAATCATTAATACATTCAAACAACACAGATATCTGCTATTTGCCTTTAACCCTCTTTGTCTTCTCACACCCAAACACTTTGAAGACTTCCATTACAAGAAGGTCATTAAAATCCACGTCGTAATTTGTTGAGATTTATAAGCGCACGCAATAAAGCGACAATAAATTTAAATAAATGTACGCATTAGAATTTGCAGGCGCATTAACAGAAAAGGTCACAAAAGAGAGAAAGAAAAAACTAAGGCAATGAAAGTAAAAAAACGGCGGAAGGATATCCTGCTCAGCACAGAAGAGCGGCCATTTCCTTTTCATGTAGATTAAAGTCAAAAGCAGAAAATGGCGCGCGGAGAACACCAAAAATCGACTCGTCGTGGTGGACAAAGCGAGCAGGAGCGCCATTTATGGCTAACAATTAAATGGATTCCTTTCGTTTTATTGTTCCAGCGAGCAAGCGAGCAAACGAGCAACGAGGCGCAAAGCATCAGATAAAAGCATTTTTTTATGTTATCCTTTTTTAAACGTGAAATATTAGAGACTCGAGCCGCATGGCATGTGGCAAGTGGTACGAATGCAGTTGATGAAACGGGGCACATAAAAGTACATGCATGAAAATGGAATGAAATAAAAGGTTGAAACAAAAACGAACGAGCCGCACCGCAGTGTATGGCAATAAAATGTTGCCAAAAAAGTCGCCATGGCCCAAAGGATATGCGCGCGTATGTAGGTATGTATGCACATGCATGTGCACGCATACATATGGAAATTTCATTTAAATGTTATTAATACGCAAGTGTATAGCTTTATTTGTGTGTGTTGGAATTTATGTTTGCGGATTGGTCATAAAAGTAGCGAAAACAAATTAAACGTTTCAAAGGACTCTGCCGTAACTACCGCCGTACATACGAGTATACGGGCATACGTACAAGTAAATAAGAGTGCCACATGCAAAGAGGCTCAAAGCGAGCGGTATGCGGAAAAGGTTAAGTTTAGTAGGAGTGAAAAGGAATTTCTCGGTGCTTTTTTAAGCGCTACTCAACTATGTAGTAGGTTTTCTTACGTTCTTACATTCCTACGTTCTTACATATAAATATTTGGAGGAAAAGGAGGAAAGGCTTCGCCACAGACGCTAAAATATAAGGACTGACAGTGACTGAATTACCTTAGTAATTTTTATTATTTGAAATGGCATCACCATCGAAATAAACTCGATTCTAATCTGTAGTAACCGATTTGCTTATTTTTTCTGGCGATTTGTTGGTTAGAAAGTCGCAGTTCCCTACTTCTTTGTTGTTGTCTTTTTGTTTGTTTACATTATCATTAAAATTTTGAGAACTACCAGATACCAAATAGCAAAATCAATATGCATACATCTAAGTCACGACGAATTAAGTACTAATGGTGGCGCCTTCCCCTTTATTTTTCGTGATTAATTGGCGCGATCACCGCTTATGCGATTTTGGCCGAGTTTAACAAAGCGCAATCGTTTCTTTATCGTGCTAACTGGCACCAGTTGGACACACCAAGTGAAGCCAAGTCCTTTTCTACCTGATCTTTCCAACGCAGAGGACGCCTTCCTCTTTCGCTGCTACCACCAGCTGGTACTGCATCGAATACTTTCAAAGCCGGAGCGTTTGTATCCATTCGCACGACATGACTGAGGCAGCAGACCCTAGCCGCTTTATCTTTATTCGCTGCGCTATGTCTATGTCGTCGTAAAGCTCATACAGCTCATCGTTCCAGCGCCTGCGATATTCGCCGTCACCAACATGCAAAGGTCCAAAAATCTTACGCAGAATCTTTCTTTCAAACACTCCAAGTGACGCTTCATCGGATATTGTCATCATCCAAGCTTCTGCGACATACGTTAGGACAGGCATGATGAGAACCTAATAAGGTGTTAGTTTTGTTCGTCGAGAGAGGACTTCACTACTCAGTTGCCTACTTAGCCCAGAGTAGCATTTGTTGGCAAGAGAGATTCTGCGTTGGATTTCAAGACTGACATTGTTATCGGTGTTAATGCTGGTTCCTAGATAAATGAAGTCGTTTACAACCTCGAAATTATAACTGTCAAGACTGACGTGGGTGCCGATACGTGAGCGCGCCGACTGTTTGTTTGAAGACAGGAGGTACTTCGTTTTGTCCTCGTGCACCACCAAATTCATTAGCTTTGTTTCTTTATCCAGTTTGGAGAAGGCAGAACTAACAGCGCGGTTGTTAAGGCCGGTGATGTCAATATCATCGGTGTACACCAACAATTGTACGCTCTTGTAAAAAATGTGCCTGAGCGATTAAGTTCTGCGGCTCGCACGATCCTCTCCAACATCAGGTTAAAGAAGTCACACGTCAGCGAGTCACCTTGTCTAAAACATCGTTTGATATCGAACGGCTCGGAGAGGTCCCTCGCAATTCTGACGGCGCTGCTGGTGTTGAGCAACGTCAGTCGCGTACCAACCAATTTGGTTATGGCAGCCGCCAGCTCAATCAGAGCACTACTCAATCCGACGACATAACCGCGCAGTGGATCGTCATCTCCTGCTGCTGAGACGGTAGTAGGCTTTTATCACCAACGGCGCTGTACGTGAGTGCGAAGAATTAGAAATGTAATTTTTCAAAAAGTAAAGCACCAAAATGAAGGTTTCAAGACCGGGGCCAGTTCCTGCTAAGACGAAAACAGCAATCTAATGACAGATGTCCAAGGAATACTTGGGTTGTGAAGGAATCACTTCGCACAACTGCTAAACGTTGGAAATAGCAGTGTGGACAACGAGGTTGAGATCCGACCTTAAAGAGGTTAAGATAATAACAAATCCGAAGGAGCCGACGAACTACCGACAGAGCTATTCAAAGCTGGTGGCGAAGAGCTAGCAAATCGCATGCACCAGCTGTCCTGCAAAACATGGTCAGATAAATACATGCCGATCGACTGGAACATAAGCGTACTCTGTCCAATCCATAAGAAGGGTGATCCTACAAACTGCGCAAATTAGCGTGGGATTAGCCTTATTAACGTGACATACAAGGTCTTATCGAGCGTAACAAAGTCTTTAGAGAGCATCGTTATAGAACTGATTGGCTTCTGACTGACTTCAGGCTTGGTAAGTCTACTATTGACCAGCTCTTCAGTATACATTCTCTGTATAATGACGTTGAGAGCTACGCTAAGCTCCGTCAGGCTCTCCGAGCCGTTCGAATACGGCCCGAATAACCGCGCCGTATATTCAGCGTACTCCAGTCTGGAGAAAGAAGCAGAAAAAGAGGGTATATCGGCGAATGAGAGTTAAACAAAGTACCTGCTGTCAACACGCAAAGGGTCTTCGCATCTTGGTCAACACGTCACTGTTGGCAACAGCGAATTTGGGGTGGTGAAGGACTTCGTTTATTTAGGAACCAGTGCAAACAGCCAGAACAACGTCAGCCTAGAGATTAAACGAAGGATAACTCTTGCCAACAGGTAATACTTAGGGCTCAGTAGGCAATTGAGAAGTAGAGTTCTCTCTCGAAACACGAAAACAACGCTGTACAAAAGCCTAACATCGGCGTCCTTGTATAAGGCGCAAAAGCTAGGACGATGACGACAACTGATGAGAGAGCACTGAGAGCGTTCGAGAGAAAAATTCTCCGAAAAATCGCTGGTCCTCTTCGCGTAGGCGGGCATAAGTGAGATACGTAGGCGTATCCGATTGAACAGCGAGCTTTATAAACTATACCGAGATGCGGGCATAGTGAAGCGTATTAAAATACAGCAGCTGCGCTGACTTGGTCATGTCTCGAGGATGAACGAAAGTGTTCCGGCACGGCAGTTCTTCGAGAGGGCACCCAATGGTGGACGACGAGGAAGACCCATTCTTCGTTGGGGAGCTCATAACCTGACAGCACTCGGTGTCACCGATTGCAAGCCACGAACCGAGCTAGATGGCGCAATGTTTTAGATTCGGCCAAAACCGACATACGGTTGTAGTGCCATCTAAGTAAGTAATAAATATAATATAAGTAAAATACATGCAGATATATGTAAGCATATTTTATTTCAGTTTCCATGTGTGTGCCGAGAAAACCACAACGCAGCCCGCATAAAACATTTCGCTTCTCTATTTTATTGCTTACTGCCCTTTTTATGACTATTCAACCAACCAACCAAGGGACCATTCCACATGCCAACCACCTACACTCACCACAACAGGATATTATAAAAAGGATTAATGTTTGTTTTTTTAATTGCCTGACAGGACAGAAAGGACAAAGAGCATTCAAGCTTTTAGGCATTAAAAACAAAGTAAGGTGAAAAAAAACATTTAAAAATATAATAAAAAGAGATGCAAAAAGAGCAAAGTATTAAAATGTATATCAGCATAAAAAGAAAGAAAAAATGTAGAAAAAAAAACAAATAAAATATATGCCATAAAAACGTCAACCACAGTTGAATTATTACGCTGCCTTACCGTGATTTGCAATGAAAATCCCGCCAATGGGAGTACTAGACATTCGCCCACTCCCACACGCCACAACGCCCGCATTTTATTTTTACTATGCCATACAAATTTCTCACTTATGCCACCAAACTAAAGAACTCACTTTGTTTTTATTATTGCTGAAAAAATAATAAATAAAAAATATAATAAAATAGTGGCAACTTTTGTGTAGCATTTCTTAGGCGCTCACTTCATTTATCTCTCCACCGATATTACATAACCAATGCCCTGGTGCCTCATTCTTCATCGCATTCATTGGCGCATACCAGTACTCCTCCTTCTGCACTGCACGCGTCGCTCTGACTTCCACCATCCTTTGGCATTTCTTGGGTTTATTCTGCTACCGCCTGCTATTTTTCGCCATAACTTCATAGCTTATCATTTGTCATGCTGATCGCCTTGGGGGCTTCAAGTCCGGTAGCAATTTTCTGTCCACAAGCATATCCCAGCATCAGGGATTGCAACGCTAGCAGCAGCTGCCAGCTGGTCCATCATTTGTTGCATTGATGTTTGGTGTCTGCTGCAACAAGGTTTTGCTTGTCGCGCTGCGCATTTCCGCTGTGTTGCCCATCACTTTTGTCAGCAAATATGCGTTGCCTATGAGTACGGAGATTGTTTGAGTGTGGCACATTTAATTAATTTCACTGTCATATTTTCCAACGTGTAATAATTAATTCTGAGTGGCATTCTTGTGGCTGTCAGTGACAAATTTAAAATTCAAATTGACTTCAATTGATTTGGTAAGGAAAAACTTTCTTGTTATTTAGGAGGGATAGACGGTCCAATTCTGCCTACATATTTATTTATTTAAAGAAGTCAAAAAAAAAAAAACATGTTTTCAAACTGTCTACTTAAACTAAAGAATAATGACAATATGTACATAATTAAATTACATACTTAGGTTGGTATGGGTGCCCAGGGGAATGAGCACACTTGGACGAAGAAAGATTCGTCCTTTATGATACCATTATGAAGGAAGTGAGGTGAAAGGGAAGCACCGATGGGATGCAGGGAGAGGGCGGGGAGATGTGGTGCTGCGATGGTTAGGAGCGTGCGGATTACGAACGATGACTCTGTTTGCGTCAACCGCTTTGCTTTGCTTTATGAAATTCATCAGATTTTTAATGTCAGCGCCAGCTATATCAGTAGGCGTGGCAAAGAAGTAAGAGCCAGGATGCCTGGATCTTAGCCCCGCCAGAGCAGGGCAGCTAAGGAGAAGGTGCTGAGATTATTCCACCTCATACTCCATACATCCAGCGCAAAAAGGACTCGAGGTGATTCCAAGTTTCACGGCATGCATTCCTCGCGCATTGTGTCCTGTGAGAGAACTCAGAGTAGGAGTCGTTCGCAGCGCCCCACTGATTTCAATGAGTGCCGACCTCTGAACTCTCTCCAGCTTCTTCACCAATGTCGTCTTCTCTAGTGAGTTCCACCAGACTATGACTCCATATAACAAGATAGGCTTTACTATAGTATTATATAGCCAGAAAACAACTCTAGGCGAAAAGCCCCGTCTTTTGCCAATTGCGCCCTTGCACCCACACAAGGCGATTGTTGCCTTCTTTACTCTTTCCTCAATACTGGGCTTCCATGTAAGCTTGCTGTCAAGGATAATACCTAGATACTTCACCTTATCAGAAAGTATCAGAGAGGCGCCCCCTAGTGAGGGAAGTTGAGCTCTGGGTATTTTCTGTTTTCTCGTAAATAGGACGAGCTCCGTCTTAAGAGGATTCACCGACAGGCCGCAATCCGTTGCCCATCTAACAACTGCGTTCAAATATCCCTGCATCAAGTTGTACAGAGTATCCACAAATTTTCCTCTAACAATTAGTGCCACGTCATCCGCGTAGGCAATTACCCTGCAGCCCCCCTTCAGCAGCTCCTCCAACAGGTAATTTAAAACAATAACCCAGAGGAATGGTGAGAGAACCCCACCTTGAGGAGTGCCTCTACTCACCTGCCGGTGGATGGAAACACCGCCTCACTCTGCCGTGACAGTTCTGTCGCTAAGCATTTTGTGGATAAATCTTATAAGGTCGGTTCCGACCCCCAGTTTACCTAGAGACCTGGTAATTGTTGGATGTTGTTAAAAGCCCCCTCAATGTCGAGGAAGGCGCCTACCGCAAGCTCCTTCTGAAAAAGAGGCTCCTCAATCTCTTTCACGATTTTATGTAGGGCAGATTCCACCGATCTACTCTTGCAATAATCATGTTGAGTATGCGACAGCCTACCCCGAGGAATTTCGCTTCTTATGTGCAGGTAAATCAGTCTGATTACGTCTGATTAAATTAAAATATCGGTTCAGTGTCCCATTGGCTTTGCCACCGCAACATGGTTTGGCATCTCCGTTCCGTGGCGCTAGTTATGCCATGTTTCTTCTTGGAGTCCCACGCAGCCATTCGTGTATTCGGGTATCTCTCCGCTAATCACAAAGACTGCAGCCCCAGAGACAGTGCGGTAGGCTGAGGCAGTTCCGAGTGCCGCTGTTCGTTGCACAGCCTCCTAGGTAGATGCGTCGCCTATTTGCATGCTGACCTCGAGTGGCGTGTGATCTCATGTCATAAGGATGACTTCGGTGTTATGTTTGGTGAGTTCCAAGCCGTGGTCTTCAAGCCATATTAGAGTCCATATCATAACTTGGTTCACCTCCTCTATTGCGCTAAGGGTTGATTTTCCAAGTCGGAAACCATACTGCCTTACTGACAATATCCCCCTATGCCTTACTGACAATATCCCCCCTTTGCAAGCCCGCGCTGTACGACTTTTTCAATCAATTTCCCGGCGCTGTTCATCATGCAAAGCGGTGGCCAGGCTGATACTTGCGTTGGGTCGCCTTTACCCTTACTGATCAGTGTAAATTTCTGTATTTTCCACAGCAGCTTGGGGAAAATGCTTTGATCGATGCTGTATTGTAAATCTCAACCATCACGTATGGTCGGCTTCAAGCTTGAGAGCTTCAGCTGGGATGTCGTCTGGGCCTGGAGCTTTGTTTCTTTTGAGGCTTCGTGCCGCGGTTTTAAGCACTTCCTCAATGAAGGGTGGAATCATCTCGTCACGGTCCCCGCACAGCATAGGGTGCGAGAAAAATAGTCTTTCCACTATTTTTCTAATAGCATTACTCTCTAGATGTGTGGCTGTGAAGTTTACATTTAGCTTTTCCGTTACAACTTTATAGCCCAGTCCACAAAGCATCCTACCTATTTAGATCCCTTGAAAGTTCATCTCATTTTGCCTTCTTACTAGCAATGATTGCTTGTTTCAGCGCCTTTCGGAATTGTCTGAAATCAGCAGCTTCCGTCTCTGTATCCCTGTTTCGTATTTTTCTGGTGTACCTTCTTCTACTACGGAAGCAGGTTTCTCTGAGCTCTGCGATTTCTGTTGTGCACCAGTACAAAGGTCATCGTCGCCGATGCGTCATGGTGCTTGCAAGGTAGCCAGCTTCACCACTATTGTGCAGCGCGGAATTAGCTTCAAACTGGGCTAGGAATTCTCAGTGTTCACTTTGGCTATGTTCTTTTTGCGAGTGCCCTCTGCTTTAGGTGTTGGGGTAGGGTCAGTTCTCGCACTGATCCGGAAAGTGATATACTGATCGTCACTACCAGTATATTCTTCTGAAACTTCCAACCCCTTTATTGTCCCATCCAGGCTATCAGTCACTTGTTAGTTTCCAGGTGGCGTAGAAAGCTCTGTTTGCTGCAACAAGTCGATATTGGTATGACCTCAAAATAAGCGCAGCTGATGGTATTTCAAACTAGAGCGGCGCACGAATATAATATGTGCAGCAATTTCAGGGAATAAGGATGCATAAAATTACGTCGTACAAAGCTTAAAACAGAATATGATTTTGATGAGATGAAATTAATGTGGCTAATAAATAAAAAAACGGAAGAGAGACGTACTATCAGACAGAACAAAACGACAGTCGTCCACTTCAAATCTACACTCGACGGTCTGAAATTTGTATCACCGCTAAACTAATACGGCAATGCAAGATGACGTTGCTCAACACCAGCAGCGCCATCAGAAATGGGAAGGACCTCTCCGAGCCGTTCGATACCAAACGAGGTTTCAGACAGGGTGACTTGTTGTCGTGTGACTTCTTTAACCTGATGTTGGAGAGCATCGTATGAGCCGCAGAACATAATCTCTCAGGCACAATATCTTATAAGAGCGTAAAATTGTTGGCGTATGCCGAGGATATTGACAACCGCGCTGTTAGTTTCGGCTTCTCCAAACTGGATAAAGAGGCAAAGCGAAAGGGTCTGATGGTGAACGAGGATAAAATGAAGTACCTCCTGTCATAAAACTAACAGTCGGCTTACTCGCGTATCGGCACCCACGTCACTATTGACAGTTATAATTTCGAGGTTGTAAGAGACTTCGTTTATTTAGGAACCAGTAATAACACCAATAACAATGTCAGCCTGGAAATCCAACGTAGAATTTCTCTTGCCAACAAATGCTACTCTGGGATAAGTTGGCAACTGAGTAGGGAAGTCCTCTCTCGACGAAAAAAACTCACGCCTACAAGGTTCTTGTCTTAGCCCGTCCTAACGTATGGAGCAGAAGCGTGGACGATGACAACATCCGATGAAGCGTCGCTTGAAGTGTTCGAGAGAAAGATTCTGCGCAAGATTTTTGGACCTCTGCACTTTGGTGACGGCGAATGTCGCAGACGATGGAGCGATGCGCAGTATGAGCTTTACGACGACTAGACATAGCGCAGCGAATAAAGATCCAGTGGCTGGGTCATGTCGTCCGAATGGATACAAACACACCGGTTCTGAAACTATTCGATGCGGTACCAGCTGGTGGTAGCAGAGGAAGGGGAAGGCCTCCTCTGCGTTACAAAGATCAGTTGGAGAAGGACTTGACTTCACTTAGTGTGTCCAACTGGTTCCGGTTAGCACGAGAAAGAAACGACTGGCGCGCTTTGTTAAGCTCAACCAAAATCACATAAGCTGTTATCGCGCCATTTAAAAAGAAAAATAAATGAAAAACGACTGTCATATATGCGTAAATTCAAGGTGGCGCAAAATTAATCACTTTATCAGAAGATTTATAATTTCTGTGAACTAAACAGCCGCAGTATACAAACAAACGAGCTAAGGAACGCGTAAAGCACGAATTAAAGATTTCCATCACTCAAAATTATCTTTTTATTTAGTAAAAAAGTTATTCAAAAACAAAAGTGGGTGATTAATTTTGCGCCACCGTATATGTTGCATGACAAATTTGAAGGAGCGTGCACAATTTGTTCAGTTCCGAAAACAAGAGCTTATACATTGATGAATCCACCGATATGGCTCACACATACATACATACATACACCTTTCCGAATGACTTGTGCTCATTTTGTGTTGCTTGTTTGGTTGTTTCGGATTAAAATTGGTGCAACTTTGATTGAATTGGAACACACGTAACTGGCTTTTGTGACTACATAGATACCTGTGCACACTCATTTGACACTCAGGCACGACGCGCGTTATCTGCAACACGCCACCATCTTACTTGTCGCAGAGTTTCCGCCCTTTCGAGCTTATCTCGAGACAAACAAAGAGTTTCCAGTAAAACAGAAGCTGTTTACCCCCGTAAAGTGGCAATCAAAGTGAAGGAGGAGGAAAATAAACAAACGAAAAACAAAAAAAAAAAACAAATAACTACACACTCAGATATAATAAAAAAACATTAACACAATAATCAGAAATAAGAAACGTTCATCAAACACAAGACTATAACACAGGAAAAATCAACCAAAAGTGCGATAGAATCGACGTTTATCGAGTGTGTGGGAAGGCGTGCTGAGGCGCAAGAAGACTCGCAGTTGGGGTTGTCAATCACGCGTTAGTGAAGCAGTTAAAATGATCGACAACACGTCGGAGATGCAACGCATTCCGCGGGATAAAAATCAGTAGCCACAAAGTCACAGAAACGAGTCAAAAAACAATCGAAGGAAAAACAACAGCCAACTAGGTTTGCATGTATGTGTGTATATATGCACATAAGTTCATAAGAAACAAGCAAGTGAGCGTCTAAAGCGCGCGCGACCGTAAAAATAATCATTTATGTATCACTCGAAGCGCGAATACATGGCTACGCGCACACATAGGCAGCTACGCACACCATCAGATGTTCAGATATGCGCTTGTACTCGATTTGTGTCTCTACAAAGCCAGTCAATTCAACTAAGCAGTTAGTCAATGTAGTTATTTGTTGTTGGCTCATACACTCAAGCACACATCGCAATGTGACTGACTCGTGCAGTCAATCAGTCAGTCAGTCATACAGTCATTTGCTGCGAGTAGTAATTTTGAAGTGGCAAAGTAGGTGTGTAGCCGCATGCGTATTGAGTGTTGGTGAATTAATTATCGAAATTGAAGTAATTTTTCACATTGCACTTAGTTCGCTTAGTCCGCTGAAGTCCGCTGAAGTCTGCGCTTAGGTAGTGCATTGATGTTCATGAAATTAATGTGAGCAATGCATGCTGTGGCATAACTAATTTTCCCGATATGTGCCACAATCGGTGGTAAGCATCGTATTCGAGTTCACTTATCCCTGCGGAATTCATTGGAATCGTCGCTCAGCGCCACCCGAGCGATAATTGCATGCGTGATGGTGGTCGCATATGTCCTGGCCACCGCCGATATCTCCGTATCTATGAGTGACAAATATGGGGAAGTGCATACATACAAACAGCTGTAAATATTCTGGATCTATTCAACTACGAATGGAAAAGCGCACTTGAGCCACAATTATTATCATAGATTGCAAATTGAGAGAGCCTCATTTCAATTGTTTTCAATAGGCTAACATTTTTTAAGTGCAATAAAGGCTTGTAATTTGTTTTGTCTGATTTGGAAGGTTTTATAAAGGGTGGTTAAGTTTCAAGGGCCGGTGTTGATTTTGAATAAAATACAATTTTTTTAAGAAATTATTGTCATTTCTCTTTATTATGATCATATTGGTATGGCTCAATTACGTATGGAACAAAATATCGGCCAAATGGCCGCCGTGGCTTCGTCGGCACACTTCCATCCGATGGTCTAAATTTTCGATGACGCTGAGGCATAATTGCGGTTCTATGCCGTTAATGTGCTGCATTATCTCATGTTTTAGCTCTTGAATTATTGCTGGCTTAACGACGTACACCTTTTCTTTCAAATAACCCCAAAGAAAGAAGTCTAACATCGGCCCTTAAAATTTAACCACCCTTTATAAAAAAAAATATAAATATTGGCTATGGAAATAAGTTTCTTAGCCAAAGTTACGAATTATTTAAACAATTAAATAATAGATGATATTATATAATATGAAGAATACGCGTGAAAAAGACAAAAACAGGCTCCAAGTATTCGAGAGAAAAATTTTGAGGCAATTCTTTGGTGCGGTAAAAGGCAATGTCGAGTGGCGTATAGTAAAATGGAACCATGAACTGGACTAACTTATAAGAGGGGGAATGTTGTGCGATTCATCCAAACTCAAAGACTAAGATGGCTAGGTCATACCATGAGAATGGACGCCACGAGAGCTCAACTAAAAGTAATTGACGCTAAAACATTCGCAACGAAAGTAAGAGGCAGACCAAGATTAAGATGGATTAACGAACTAGACGATGACGTAGGAAAACTCAAGGTCACCAGTTGGAGGTAAACAACCAAGGATCGGGTCAAATGGTGACATTTTGTGCAGCTGGCCAAAGCTCACTCTGAGCTCTAGCGCCAAATGATAATGTGCAATTGGAAGCTACAACTAATTCCATCTTTCAGGCAGCATACGGATTCCTCTGACGAAAAATTCGAGTTCTTTTGACTTGATCCATTTTTTGAGCCAGTTTTCGATGCTCTCGTAAGAAGGGAATCGCTCTCCAATAAGGGCTGACTGCGTTGATCGGAAAAGATGGTAATGCGAAGGTGCAATGTCTGGGGAATACGGCGGGTGGAACAAGATTTCCCAATTAAGTCCCTCTAAATATTTCTTTACCAATTTATCAACGTGTGGCCTGGCGTTGTCATGCAGCAAAATCAGTTTGTCATGTCCCCCGTCCCATTCCAGCCGCTTTTCTTTGACAGCTCGTTTTAAATGCATTAGCTGCAGTCGGTAACGATCGCCAGTGATGGTTTCAAATGGTTTAAGGATAATAATAATAGATGACACCCTTCTGATCCCACCAGGTGCACAACATAAACTTTGAAGCATGAACATTTTTTTTGCTGTTGATGGACTTGGTTCACCTGGCATGCACCACATTTTCGGCGCTTAGGGTTATAATAATAAACCAATTTTTCATCGCCACTGACGATGCGATGCACAATTTAGACACATCATCAAGGGTCCGACATACGTCTTCATCCAATTTATGTACTTTTTAATATCTTCAAATTTTTTCGGTGCCCCTTCGCAATCTGCATCACTCAGGTCGAAATTCTCACTTTGGAAGCGTTGAGTTGTATTTGATTTACGAGTTGTATTACTTTACGATTTGTATTTGATGGCGCGTGATTACCGTAAATATTGATCAATATTGAGGCATGACTTCCCGCAAAAGCTGTTTTTTCGGGACGAATGGAGACATTTCTGATGCCAGATAAAAAAGGATCTTTACGCTTCAAAGGAATGTCAACTATTGCGATCGAGACCTTACATATACGAGTACACTAGGGCGGGTCAATTTAAAAATCGTTCTTTGCTCTGTGAAAATCATATTCTAGAAATCAAAATAAGAAACTTTGCCGAAGGAACCATACCTCTAAAACGAATTCTGATGTCCCCCAATATAAATATATCACCATTTTTGGCCTTTACATGAAAAAATCAGCTAAATGGCTTTGTTTTTTCTTTATTTTTATTTATTTATAATAATATTTATTATTTACTTATAATAATATCTATTTTTTCTCTTAAGAAATTTGTTTAGTCAGAACATATGTAAATGAAAAAATTAATTTAAGTGAGTTATAGAAAAGAAACTAAAAAGTTCGACTCAAATTGGGGGACATATTTATTTGACATTTTTTAACTATCATCGTAAGTTTTTAAACAAAGAGTTTTCTTTCTATTGGTAAGAGTTTTTAATTGAATTATGGACTAGTAAAAGTACACTTGTCGCACCGTACCTCCCCTATGGTGTACCAAGTGACACTTTCTAAGTGGGTGCATGTGTATGTGTGTCGTTTA